>JAVJIX010000210.1:342500-442500 GCA_036785185.1 Paratrypauchen microcephalus
TACTGCTACTGCTGCTACTGCTACTGCTACTGCTGCTACTGCTGCTGCTGCTACTGCTACTGCTGCTGCTGCTACTGCTGCTACTGCTACTGCTACTACTGCTGCTGCTACTGCTGCTGCTACTGCTACTGCTGCTACTGCTACTGCTACTGCTGCTGCTGCTGCTGCTGCTACTACTGCTACTACTACTGCTACTACTGCTACTACTACTACTACTACTGCAACTACTACTACTACTACTACTACTACTACTACTGCAACTACTACTACTACTACTACTACTGCAACTACTGCAACTACTACTACTACTGCAACTACTACTACTACTGCAACTACTGCTACTACTGCTGCTACTACTGCTACTACTACTGCAACTACTACTGCTGCAACTACTACTGCTGCAACTACTACTACTACTACTGCAACTACTACTGCTACTGCTACTACTGCTGCTACTACTACTACTGCAACTACTACTACTACTGCTACTACTACTGCTACTGCAACTACTACTGCTACTACTGCTGCTACTGCTGCAACTACTACTGCAACTACTACTACTACTACTACTGCAACTACTGCAACTACTACAACTACTACTACTGCAACTACTACTACTACTACTGCTACTGCAACTACTGCTACTACTACTGCTGCTACTGCTGCTACTGCTGCTACTACTGCAACTACTACTGCTGCTACTACTACTACTGCAACTACTGCTACTACAACTACTACTACTACTACTGCTACTGCTGCTACTACTGCAACTACTGCTACTACTGCAACTACTGTTACTACTACTACTGCAACTACTACTACTACTACTACTGCAACTACTACTACTACTACTACTGCAACTACTGCTACTACTGCTGCTACTGCTACTACTACTACTACTGCAGCGCCCCCTAGGCCCACAGTGAACATAAAACATGTGATAAACAAGACGATAAACACCAGGACTAAAACGTCACTTATACCTGTAGTAAAAGTACAAAAGGCTTGTGTATAATACAAATAAGTTAAACACACAATGTGGAGCGGAATAAAGCTCAAATTTGTCATTTAAGCAGCCGCATCTGTCATTTAAGCAGCAGTGTGTCATTTAAGCAGCAGTGTCAGTGTCATTTAAGCAGCATTGTCAGTGTCGTTTAAGCATCAGTATGATTGGGAGAGAGTTGAGCATCCTGACAGCTTGGTGGATGAAGCTGTCTTTCAGTCTGCTGGTCTTGGCCCTGAGGCTCCTCAGTCTCCTTCCTGATGGCAGCAGACTGAAGAGGCAGTTGGATGGGTGGGTGGGATCACCCAGAGGGTGAGGCGGGTGAGGCGGGTGCGGTAGATGTCCTGCAGGTAGGGGAGAGAGACACCCACGATTCTCTCAGCTGCTCTCACTACTCGGTGTAGCTTTTTCCGGGTGCAGGACACGGTGCAGGTGCCATACCACACAGTGATGCAGCTGGTGAGGATGTGACCTATGGTGCCTCTGTAGAAGGTGCTCATGATGGAGCTGGGGCTCTGGCTCTCTTCAGCTTGTGGAGGAAGTAGAGTCGCTGTTGGGCTTTACTGGCCAGTGATGCAGTGTTCTTTGACCAGGAGAGGTCCTCAGAGATATGCACACCCAGGAACTTGGTGCTGCTTCTCCACAGCAGCCCCGGTGATGGTGAGGGGGGCGTGCTGTGTGTGTGCTCTCCTGAAGTCTACCACAATCTCCTTCGTCTTCTCCACGTTCAGGGAGAGGTTGTTGTTACTGCACCACTTGACCAGGCGGCTCACCTCGCTCCTATACTGAGTCTCATCATCGTCGCTGATGTGACCAACACAGTCGTATCATCCGCAAACTTGATGAAGAGGTTGGAGCTGTGTGACGGTGTGCAGTCGTGGGTCAGCAGAGTGAAGAGGAGGGGGCTCAGCACACATCCTTGGGGAGCCCCCGTGTTCAGTGTGATGGTGCTGGAGGTGTTGCTGCAGACCCGTACTGCCTGCGGTCTTCCTGTCAGGAAATCCAGCACCAGTTGCACATGGAGGTGTTGATCTCCAGCTTGTCTAGTTTGAGTCTGAGTTGCTGGGGGACGATTGTGTTGAAGCTGAACTGAAGTCAGTGAACAGCATTCTAACATACGAGTCTCTGGTGTCCAGGTGTGTGAGGGGGTGACTGGAGGGCTGTGGAGATTGCATCATCGGTCGAGCGGTTAGACCAGTATGCAAATTGAAATGGGTCCAGGGTGGAGGGGAGAGATGTCTTGATGTGTTGCGTGACGAGTCGTTCGAAGCGCTTCATGAGGATGGGGGTGAGCGGACGGTAGTCGTTAAGGATGGATGGAGACGACTTCTTGGGCACGGGGATGATAGTGGAGGTCTTGAGGCATGTGGGGACGACAGCCTGGCTCAGAGATGTGTTGAAGATGTCTGTAAAGACCTCTGTGAGTTCTGTAGCACAGTCTCTCAGTACACGACCAGGGATGTCGTCCGGTCCCGGAGCTTTGTGTGCGTTGATCCTGCTGAGGGATCTCCTCACGCTGTCCGGGAACAGTGTCAGCACCTGGTCACCGGGAGGGGGTGGAGTCTTCTGTGCCGGCTCGTTGGGCAGGGAGGTGGAGCTGTCGGCAGTCTGTGGTGTATGTGGTTTGCATGTTCTCTCTGTGTGTGGGACACATTTCTCTGTGGGCACAATAACACTGAGCCTCTGGGGGTCTGGGTTCTGGAGGTTGGTTCTAAATCTCTGGTCTAACCGTTGGTCCTGGTTCAGGCTAATCGGGATCGTACCCTCAGACCTGTTCTTGGTCCTGGTCTGGTCTAATCTTCATCCTGGTTCTGTTCAGGTTGATCCGGGTGGTTCCTTCAGAGTTGTTCTTGGTGAAGTTCTCGTCAGATCGATCTCACATGAAGAAACCCGACGGAACCTGGAGCATGCCCCCCCCCAGCTACCCGCCCATCCAGACCCCAGGTACTACAAGTACTACAACCGCTACCCGCCCATCCAGACCCCAGGTACTACAAGTACTACAAGTACTACAACCGCTACCCGCCCATCCAGACCCCAGGTACTACAAGTACTACAAGTACTACAACCGCTACCCGCCCATCCAGACCCCAGGTACTACAAGTACTACAACCGCTACCCGCCCATCCAGACCCCAGGTACTACAAGTACTCAGGGCTCTCAAGTCTCACGCATTGAGAGTGTGACACACGCAATTCGACGTGTTCACACGCCACACATGGCATTTCTCACGCTGATTTCTTTCTTTTTTTTTTTTGTGCTCAAAAAATCGGTCTGTGTGGCTTAGTTTATGCAGGCTCCCCCTGCTCCGGGTGCACGGTCCGAGTGGAGGCCAGAGCAGACGCGCCGTCCCCCAGGGATGTCCTGAGCCTCAGTCCCGGTGCCACGTCTCCTCTGAGACGCACCGACTCCGGTCCCAGTGGGGTGGGGGGGGCTGTAGAACTAGCCTTAGAATACAAGAGGAGAAAAAAGAAATGCTCTAAAGAATGAGAGGGATAGAGAGAAACTGAATGACAGAAACAGAGAGAGGAATGACCAGACTCCGAGGTGATCTGACGAGATGGGAGGGAGCAGAGGAGAGACTGGTGAGTGTGTCTGTGCCTGTGAGTGAAGCGACAGTCCACAACAGTCCACGCTGTTCTCAACTAGATTTGCTAGATTTGTCGCTAGTCGCTTTTGTCTAATTTTCTCTCTAGGGGGGTCCAGAAAGTAGCTAAAAATAAGTTGGCAACACTGCTCCGCCCCGGTCCCTCTTCCCCGCCCCTCTCAGCGCGCACTGACAAAGTGATGATAAAACAAACTGAGAACCATCAGGTAATAACTTCATTTATAGAACTCTCATTAGTTGCTTTGTAGTTTAAGTTTGCTCTTTAGACAAACAGGGATCTCAACACGCAATTCGACGTGTTCACACGCTCACACGGAATTTCTCACGCAATTCAAGCGCCCCCCCCGCTCCTCGGGAAAAATTGTTCACTCGCACGCACCCCTCGTCCTCGGAAATTACAGTCACACGCACTAGTACTACAAGTACTACAACCACTACAACCGCTACCCGCCCATCCAGACCCCAGGTACTACAAGTACTACAACCGCTACCCGCCCATCCAGACCCCAGGTACTACAACCACTACAACCGCTACCCGCCCATCCAGACCCCAGGTACTACAAGTACTACAACCGCTACCCGCCCATCCAGACCCCAGGTACTACAACCACTACAACCGCTACCCGCCCATCCAGACCCCAGGTACTACAAGTACTACAACCGCTACCCGCCCATCCAGACCCCAGGTACTACAAGTACTACAACCGCTACCCGCCCATCCAGACCCCAGGTACTACAAGTACTACAACCGCTACCCGCCCATCCAGACCCCAGGTACTACAAGTACTACAACCGCTACCCGCCCATCCAACCCCAGGTACTACAAGTACTACAACCACTACAACCGCTACCCGCCCATCCAGACCCCAGGTACTACAAGAACTACAACCGCTACCCACCCATCCAGACCCCAGGTACTACAAGTACTAAAAGTACTACAAGTACTACAACCGCTACCCGCCCATCCAGACCCCAGGTACTACAACCACTACAACCGCTACCCGCCCATCCAGACCCCAGGTACTACAAGTACTACATCCGCTACCCGCCCATCCAGACCCCAGGTACAAGTACTACAGGTACTACAACCGCTACCCACCCATCCAGACCCCAGGTACTAAAAGTACTACTACAGCTACCCACCCATCCAGACCCCAGGTACTACAAGTACTAAAAGTACTACAAGTACTACTACAGCTACCTGGCCATCCAGACCCCAGGTACTATGACTACTACAAATATTAGTGTTACAGCCACACCAAATACAGACACAAGGTACTGCTACTACTACTACTACAACATCTGTTCTTGACCCCATGATTTATCAGAAGTACTTTATGTATTTGTACATAAAGTACTTCCTAATTAATCTCTTGTGTTTCAGAGACGAGAACAAACCTGGAGCTGTTTATCCAGATGAAGCAGGACCAGGGTCTGGGCCGAGTCCACAGCCTCCAAGACTTTAAGACCCGCTTCAGCCTGGACCCTGACCGGTCCTGACCCGCTTCAGCCTGGACCCTGACCGGTCCTGACCTGCTTCAGCCTGGACCCTGACTTTGGGGGGTTATTAAAATATTCAAATCCTGTTTTCACTTTTGACACTGGAGTTTTCTGCAATAAAAATAAAAATAAAGTGCATTTGACCCGCCTCACGTGTCCAGTGCATTTGACCCAGTGTCAGTGTTGAGACTTCACACCTGAGTTGTTTTATTCATTTTATTTTAAAAAACAAAAACTCTACAAAGTTCAGTCCATTCAACCAATCAGAGCGGAGCGTTTCTCTGAGGAGCCAATCACAGTGCAGAGCCGTGATGACATAAAAATGTCAAATAAAAAGTGGTTTTAAATAAATCAAAGTGAGCCGCTTTAAATGAACTTTAAAATGTTTGTGGTTCTGTCTGATTTTGGTGGATCCTTTCTTCGGTCTGGTCCCGGTTCAGTCTTGATCCGGTCAGATGGACTCGATCTGGCGTCGGACCTTCTCTGAGGCGAGGCGGTCGAGCGCTCTCTGACGCGCCACCACCACGACCCCGAAGAGCGCCGTCAGAGACAACATGGCCGCCTCGAAGTGCCAGAAACTCTGCTCCTCCAACTGAGAAGACCTGCAACTGTAGGAGACCGGGTCAGGACCGGGATGCGACCGGGACAGACCCAAACACTAAACAGAAATGGAAGTGGGGCGGGAGCACTAAACCAAGTCTAAACCGGGCCTAAACCAGGACTACTCTGGGCCTGTCCCGGCTGCGTTGCCGTGGTTACCTCTTGAGTTCTTCCTTGTTGGATTTGGTGCAGTTCACTCGTTCGTAGAATCCGGTCTGGGCACAAACGGGCCACGACCTCTGAACAAACAACAGGAACAATCACAATCACCAGAACCAGAGGACCTCCACCTCAGGTCTGACTCCACCACCTCAGGTCCTCCTCCTCTCCTCTTCTGCTCTCTCCCTCTCCTCTTCCTCTCCTGCTCTCTCCCTCTCCTCCTCTCTCCCTCTCCTCTCCCTCTCCTCTCCCTCTCCTCCTCTCTCCCTCTCCTCTCCCTCTCCTCTCCCTCTCCTGCTCGCTCCCTCCTCTCCCTCTCCCTCTCCTCTCCTGCTCGCTCCCTCCTCTCCCTCTCCCGCTCTCTCCCCGCTCGCTCCCTCCTCTCCCTCTCCTGCTCGCTCCCGCTCGCTCCCTCCTCTCCCTCTCCTGCTCGCTCCCTCTCGCTCCCTCCTCTTCCTCTCCTGCTCGCTCCCGCTCGCTCCCTCCTCTCCCTCTCGCTCGCTCCCTCCTCTCCTCCTCGCTCGCTCGCCTCCTCTCCCTCTCCTCCTCGCTTCCTCGCTTCCTCCTCTCTCCTCCTCGCTCGCTTCCTCCTCCTCCTCCTCCTCCTGCTCGCTTCCTCCTCCTCCTCCTCCTCCTCCTCCTCCTCCTCCTCCTCCTCCTCCTCCTCCTCCTCCTCCTCCTCCTCCTCCTCCTCCTCCTCCTCCTCCTCCTCCTCCTCCTCCTCCTCCTCCTCCTCCTCCTCCTCCTCCTCCTCCTCCTCCTCCTCCTCCTCCTCCTCCTCCTCCTCCTCCTCCTCCTCCTCCTCCTCCTCCTCCTCCTCCTCCTCCTCCTCCTCCTCCTCCTCCTCCTCCTCCTATGACAGAATGTTCAGTTGTATGAAAAAGTTTGGCCTTGACCATTTACATTATTTTCATTTCTAAATCATTGGGTGTTTGGGTCAATAACTCATGGACACAGGAATATTTGAATATTTCAGCCGTGAAATTAGGTTGAACAGAAAATGTGCAAATGCATCAAAACTAAATGAGACGGTGCATAAATTTGAGCTCCTGAACAGAAAAATCCGATCAATATTTAGTCGAGCCTTTTGCAGAAATAACAGCCTCTAGACACTTCCTCCAGCCTCTGATGAGGGTCTGGATCCTGGATGAAGGTCTTCCACAGTTCAGTGAGGTTTGATGGAGCACGGACAGCTTCAAGAAGTCTTGATCTTCAAGTCTGGGACTGGGCCGTTCCATAACGTTGGACTTGTTCCTCTGAACGTCTGAGGAGATGTTGAGCAGTGTTTTGGGTCGTTGTCTTGTTGAAACATCCAGCCCCGGCGTAATTTCAACTTTGTGACAGATTGTTGAACATTATTCTGAAGAATCCGCTGACACTGAGCAGAATCCACGCGAGCCTCAACTTTAACAAGATTCCCAGTCCCGGCACTGGCCACAGCCTGATGGAACCTCCACCACATTTTACTGTGGGTTTTTCTTGGAATGCTGCGTTCTTTTGCCGTCGTGCAGATCGCTGCGTGTTATGACCAAATAACTCCATTTGTGTTTCTTCAGTCCACAGCTCCTTATTCCAAAATGAAGCTCATCCAAATGTGCTTTTGCAAACCTCCAGCAACTCTGTTTGTGGCATCTGTGAAGAAAAGTCTTTTTCCGCATCACTCTTCCGTACAGCCTTTACAGTGACCCCATCTGCAGAAGATGACCTGCAGGTCTTTGGAGGTGGTCTGCAGAAGATGACCTGCAGGTCTTTGGAGGTGGTCTGCAGAAGATGACCTGCAGGTCTTTGGAGGTGGTCTGCAGAAGATGACCTGCAGGTCTTTGGAGGTGGTCTGCAGAAAATGACCTGCAGGTCTTTGGAGGTGGTCTGTGGGTGGTTTTTGACCATTCTGTTCGTCCTTCGTCTTTGCCTCTCTGATATTTCTCTTGGCCTTAAACAGAAATGTGCCTGTGGCCTTCCAGTTCCTCACGATGTTCCTCACAGTGGAGACTGACGGCTGAAATTTTTGCGAGCTTTTTGTAGCCTTCCCCTGAACCATAAAGCTGAACAGTCTTTGTTTTCAGGTCATTTGAGAGTTGTTTTGAGGCCCCATGTTGCCGCTCTTCAGAGGAGAGTCAAAGAGAAGAACGACTTGCATTTGTCATGATCGGATGCTCCTGTCTATGAAGTTCAAGGCTTAATGAGCTCATCAAACCAATTTTGTGTTCCAGTTCCTCTGTATGTTCCTCTGTATTGATTAGTTACAGGATTTCAAAGCAACAAAATGACAAGGTGCCACATTTCTGCACAGCCCGCTTTTCACATTTGATTTAATTTTGTACAAATGAATATTACGACACTTAAAATGTGTGTCTGGAAAACCCCCCAGTCCTCGGCTTTTACAGGAAAATGAACGACCTGCCACTGGGATCGTTTTCTGAGTCGATTATTATGAACCTCAGAGGGACCAGACTTTTTCATACGACTGTAAACAGAATAAATGTAAATATAAAATGGTGTGTCCGACCGTCTCGAAGGCGTTGCACTGGACACACGCCGTGGTCACTGTAACCTCCTCCAGCTGCCAGCAGGGGGCGGCCACAAGTTTCACTGCTGACACAGAGAGGTCAGAGGTCAAAGATCAGAGACTACATTCCCATCATGCACTGCAGCTCGGCTTACCTGTCGACTTCTCCTCACTGAGCAGCGCCGCTCCAAACACTCTGCAACAAAAGACCAGACACAGACCGGTTAGGATCCACATGATCCCGGTTCTGATCCTCTTCTAGACCTGATGAGACCCCCGTTAGTGTCACCAAACTAAAACTTCAAACTGGATTTAAAAGTAAGAAACTGATTCTGATCCCCTAATGAAAACAATCCATCTGTTTGATTTTTCCACTTTAAATTGTAAAACTTTATTTTCTATTCCTATACATCCTTATTTCTCTGGAATCCCTGGTTCGGTGCTGGTTCGGTCCTGGTGTAGTCCTGGTTCAGTCAAAGATCAAAGTCAGCTTTATTTTCAATTCTGCCATATGTGCAAAAAGACTGTACAAGATACAATATAAAGACGCAACATACAAAAACTAAGACAAGAAAATCTAAAATCTAAAATCTGAAAGCAGTGCAACAGAATAAATAAATAAATACCTATTTACAGATGTCCAAAAATGTGCAGTGTGCATCAAAAATGTGCAATGGAAGATACAGCAGTGAGATGGTAATGAGCAATAGAATGTGCATTGACGTTAAGATAAAAATACATGTGCAACAGTAGTAATTCTAGTGCAACAACAGTGTAGTCCTGGTTCGGTCTTGGTGTAGTCCTGGTTCGGTCCTGGTTCGGTCCTGGTTCGGTCCTGGTTCGGTCCTGGTGTAGTTCTGGTTCGGTCCTGTAGGACAGAGGTTGAGATCTCGGTACAGACCTGAGTGAGACCAGACCCCAGAAGAGGGCATGCAGGATGAGGATCCTGGGCCGACAGCACGCCACAGGGATACGACACACCCCCTCCATCAACCTCCTCCAATGAGACGCCTCCACGGCCTCCACCCTGACCAATCAGACGGCTCCGCTCTGCCCACTCAGTCCAGATCACACTTTAGTCCTGGTTCAGTTCTGTTGTCAAGGTGTGGGTACAATCCACTTTAGGTCCCGGTCTAAGTTTGACCCGGTTTGGGTCTAGTGGATTTAGTCCTGGTTAAGTTCCAGTTAAGGTCTGGTTTAGTCCAGGTTTAACAGCAGGTGGTGTGTAAAGGTAGAGCTGGAGGCCAGATCTGGAAAAACAAAGAAATCATCATTAGTGCAGTCTCTGGTCCTGGTTTAGTCCTGGTTTAGTCTCTGGTCCTGGTTTGGTCCTGGTTTAGTTCTGGTTTAGTCTCTGGTCCTGGTTTTGGCAGACCAAAGTCCAAACTCCACGTGGATCAAACTAATACTAATAATAATTATTATTATTATGAGTTCAGAGTCTGTTTATACCTGAAGCTAACAGAGTTAGCCGCGGAGGTATCTGCTGCTGACTACACTTTAACTCTTTCACGCTCTTTTCTGGGTTTATTTTGAGTCCAA
This sequence comes from Paratrypauchen microcephalus, assembly GCA_036785185.1. NCBI lineage: Eukaryota > Metazoa > Chordata > Actinopteri > Gobiiformes > Gobiidae > Paratrypauchen > Paratrypauchen microcephalus. Next base: position 352,419 of record JAVJIX010000210.1, read on the forward strand.
ATGAATCGTCTCTCACGTTAATAAAACTACACAAACTGCTCAAATAAACACTGTCTGAACAAAACGGGGACAAAAGGGGAAAAACGCCCCGAGAGCTAAAGCTAAAGCTAACAGCTGTGAGCCAAAACAAACGGACTTGGCTAAAGCTAAAGCTAAAGCTGTGAGGTTTCGTTGGAACAAACTTTAAACTTTGGATCTAAACCAGAACCGGACCCAGGCCCCGGTGACACTGACAAAGACTCGGATAAACAAACCTAACGAACCCAAGCAGTTAAAGCACATAAGACAAAATGAACATCCTAAAGAGGGTTAGCCGGGTTAGCTGCGTTAGCCGCGCACCTCTGTCGCCTTTTTGAGTCAAACAGAATCAGAACCGAGTCCTGCGGAGAGCCGAGTCCGGAGAGGGAGAGGAGGGCCCGGGGAGACACAAAGCTCCGGTACCGGGACACGAGCCGCGTGGACCTTTGGACACCTGTGGACACTGAAGTGAAATCCGTGAGACCGGGACTGGGACCTTCACAGTAAAACTCCGAGTCCAGGTCCCAGATCCGTGGGGTCTGTGGGTCCGTGGGGTTCGTGAGGTCTGTGGGTCCCGGGTCTGTGGGGTCTGTGAGGTCTGTGGGGTCCATGGGGTCTGTGGGTCCGTGGGTTAGACACAGATAAAGTGACAAACAGTGGAGAGTTTCACCTTTTAAACTAGCGAGTCACAGTAGTTTTATTGTGAAAGGGCCTCAACACTTCCGCTGTCACTTGTCGTGTTGGAAGTGTCAGCGCGAGAGCAGGAAGGAGCGCGCGCGCCTCTTCTCCTCTTCCTCCCTCCTCTCCTATTCCTCCCTCCCTCCTCTCCTCTTATTCTTCTTCCCTCCTCTTCATCCTTCCTCTTTCTCCCTCCTCTCCTCTTCCTCCTTCCTCTTTCTCCCTCTTCTCCTCTTCCTCCCTCCTCTCCTCTTCCTCCCTTGTCTCCTCTTTCTCCTTCTCCTCTTCCTCCCTCCTCTTCTCTTCCTCCCTCCTCTCCTCTTCCTCCTTCTCTTCCTCCCTCCTCTCCCTCCCTCTTCTCTTCCTCCCTCTTCTCCTCTAGTGGGGCGGGCCCCCCCTGGGGGGGCGTGTGACCCTGGGAAACATGCTTTTGTGTCGTACTGTACTAGAACTAAGTGTAATTGCACATCCACAACAGTAGTTGGCAGTGGCGCTCTCGTCGCTCTGGGGCAGGGGTCGGCAACCTTAAATACTCGATATACAGAACAGACTCACCATCAGCAGAACATCCTCTGTCACTGAAAACACGTATATTCCACTGAGTCCTGTCCTTTTTTTTTAGTTTATGCAAATAAGCCATGTGATTTTAAGTTTCGTTTCTGTAAAACGTAAACAAATGTGCGCAAAGCTGCATTAAAAACACATTAATATTTGAGTCCTCAGTGCAAAAAGACAGTGCAGTCTTTGTTGCAAGTTTCTTTTTTTTGTTTTTAATGTTAATAAAGGATAGAGTGTTATGCAGAGGTGTGCTAATAACTATTTTCTAAACAAATAATATTTATAGTCGCGTGCAGGGAGGGGGGGCGTGAAATTTTTTCTTCTTCCTAGGGGGGTGTCACAGAAAATAATTGAGAAGCACTGGGTTAGCTCAACTGGTAAGTCACTGACTTTCCCCTGGGGGGACCTGGGTTCAACCCCCCCCCCCCCCCCCCCCGGGCAAACTGGGTCCTTGGGCAAGACCCTTCACAGTCCTGCCCCCCGGGTGCCAAAAGATGACTGCTCACTGCTCCTGAAAAGGACGGGTCAAATGCAGAAGTCAAATTTCTCCCGTGTGTCTCTTCCTCCTTCTCTGTCCTTCAGAGTCCACACCAGTGTCCACCTAAAAGGACCTCAGTCTGCCGTACACCTCCACCTAAAAGCACCTCAGTCTGCCGTACATCTCCACCTAAAAGGACCTCAGTCTGCCGTACATCTCCACCTAAAAGCACCTCAGTCTGCCGTACACCTCCACCTAAAAGCACCTCAGTCTGCCGTACATCTCCACCTAAAAGGACCTCAGTCTGCCGTACACCTCCACCTAAAAGCACCTCAGTCTGCCGTACACCTCCACCTAAAAGCACCTCAGTCTGCCGTACACCTCCACCTAAAAGCACCTCAGTCTGCCGTACACCTCCACCTAAAAGCACCTCAGTCTGCCGTACACCTCCACCTAAAAGCACCTCAGTCTGCTGTACATCTCCACCTAAAAGGACCTCAGTCTGCCGTACATCTCCACCTAAAAGGACCTCAGTCTGCCGTACACCTCCACCTAAAAGCACCTCAGTCTGCTGTACACCTCCACCTAAAAGCACCTCAGTCTGCCGTACATCTCCACCTAAAAGGACCTCAGTCTGCCGTACATCTCCACATAAAAGGACCTCAGTCTGCCGTACATCTCCACCTAAAAGGACCTCAGTCTGCCGTACACCTCCACCTAAAAGGACCTGTCTGCCGTACATCTCCACCTAAAATCCACGGGCCACTCCTTTGAGGACAGTGAGGTCCAGATCTTGGCCAGACAAAAGAACTGGTTTGAGAGGAGTTAAAGAGAATCCTTCCTTGAACACAAATGGAGGTCTCAGACATCATTTGTCTCCATCTATAACTCTGTCCTCAAACCTAAATCAAAACAAAGAAAACAATAGTGCAGCAGGTCAGGTCCAGAGGAGTGAAAACACCATTATGACCCACACTCCACTCCCACTGCAGATCTAACAGCCCCACCTAACTTAACACCAACTGTAAACAAGTAGGTGTGGGAGTCTCAGAGTCATTTCACTGTAGTGAGCGCCCCCTTCAGGCAGATATAGGCAGTGTCCACCAGCGTCTGACCAGAACTGAAGAAGCAGAAGAAACGGATTCCACCAAATAAACTTTTGTCCAGTCGACAAATTGAATTTCTCCTTTTGCATTAGAGGTGGAACTAACATCTTCAGTTGGTCTGGTCCAGGTTTGTTTCTGGTGCTTCTAAAATCAGAGTTTGGCTTTAGCCTCATGGAACAATCCCCAGAAGTGACAAAAACTTAATGTTACAGTACAACACTTTTTTATCAAATAAAAACAAAGACCTTCATTTCCACATGATTTAATGTTCTATCAGAATGGAACAGCGTTGAGAGATTAGCAGTAGAAGAAGCAGTAGTCATAGTAGTAGTAGTAGTAGTAGTAGTAGTAGTCGTAGTAGTAGTCGTAGTAGTAGTAGTAGTAGCAGTAACGGCAGTAATAGTTCACAAACTATGGATGAAGTAGTGTGAACACCGAAGACCTCTGGGACAGGGACACACCTGCCCAGACCTGGACCAAGACCTGAGACCAGACCTGGACCAGGACCTGGTCTGTTCCTGATGGGGCCAGCAGAACTTCTCCAGGTTACACTGAGGAAGAGAGACCCGACTTAGTCCCGACTTAGTCCCGACTTAGTCCCGACTTAGTCCCGACTTAGTCCCGACTTAGTCCCGACTTAGTCCCGACTTAGTCCAGACTTAGTCCAGACTTAGTCCAGACTTAGTCCAGACTTAGTCCAGACTTAGTCCAGACTTAGTCCAGACTTAGTCTTGGGTCTGGCTCGTACCATGACAGTGATCCTTCGGCGTTTGAGGCGGCGACAGAGTCCAGGCAGTCTGTGGTACTGGCTCTGGTCTGAGGGGGGCGCTGTGGAGCTCACCTGGAATAACAGAACCAGGTCAGGACTTTGGACCCAACCAGGACCAGAGCAGGACCAGAGCAGGACAGGTGGAGTACAGGAGCAGGAGGAGGAGTTACCTGGTGTGTAGGTGTAGAGCTGGTCTCAGGTCCGGACTCAGGTCCGGACTCAGGTCCGGACTCAGGTCCGGACTCAGGTCCGGACTCAGGTCCGGACTCAGGTCCGGACTCAGGTCCGGACTCAGGTCCGGACTCAGGTCCGGACTCAGGTCCGGACTCAGGTCTGGTCTCACACAGACCGAGCAGGAGCCCAAACACCAGAGTCCCGGTCGAAGTCCAGACCAGGTCCATGTTTCTGAAGTCCTCAGTCCCAGAGCGAGCAGAGCTAATCCTCTTATTGGACTAGAATGTCACATGACTATCCCCCCCTTCTCTATCTATCCCTCCCCCTCCTCCCTCGCCGCCGCCCTCGCCGCCCTGCAGGAGCCCATGTTGTTTGCGCAGGTGGTTGTGTAGCGCCCCCTGCTTGCGGTACACGTGTCCACACAGGTCACAGCGGTATTCTCTCAAGTCCATGTGCAGTTTCAGATGTTCTTGCAGCTGGTGTCTCCTGGTGAAGCCTTTGGCGCAGACCGAACAGCTGAAAGGTTTGGTGGCGCTGTGCGTGCGGCGGTGTGAGATCAGAGCTTCGTTGGCGATGAAGGCGCGCCCGCACAGCTCGCACACGTACGGTCTCTCGGACGAGTGGTACCTCAGGTGACGCTTGAGTTCGGCGGGCCACGGGAAGGTCTTACCGCACAGAGGGCAGGCGTGCGGGCGCTCGCCCGTGTGGATGCGTCTGTGGCGGTACAGACTCCCATTCTGAGTGAAGATTTTCCCACAGAAACTGCACACGAACTGGGACTCTGAACACAACAAAGACAGAAGAGGACAACCTGAGAACGAAGAGTCAGGAGATCCTCCTGAAGTCACCACAGTTCAGCTCCAAATGAAGCTCACTGAGGCCAGCAGTTACAGCGGCTAATCTGGAACCGGGTTCATATTTGGAATTCTGACCGAGTATCATAGCAACCAAAGAGCCAATCAGGAGCCAGGCCCCTTCCCTTAGCACCGCTGTCAATCAAACCTGTTGCTAATGCTAGTGGGAGGGGCCTCAGGGAAAGAAGGCACCTGATTGGTCTGTTCTTAATGTTCAGATCCGGATTTGGGACAAAATGTTGAAGTCCAAACCCCAGGGTCATGTAGAAGGTCAGAGGGAGGGGCCACGCTTGTACATGGGGGAAGGATACGGTCAGAAGCCGTGTCCCAATTCCCAGAGTGCACAGTTTGGAGCGTGGTTTGAAGGGCATGTGCGTCACATTCAGTGCGACGACTGCTGTCCCATTTCGTTTTTGTCCCATGCACAGTTAACACACGTTCCGAAGACCGCAGTCGTTTCCATGGAAATCGGGGCGTGGACCAAGCGCGTGAAAAAGCACGCTTCGCACACTCATATATCACAGCATGCACCGCGCACTACTTCTTCTACGGGAGAAAGTGAAGTCAGTGGCTGCTTCCTATACTTGCGAGACCTGTCCCATTTCGCAGACGGCCATGCGGTCCGCGGAGTGCACTCAGGGCTGAGCGAGCATGCACAGTCCTGACTGCAGTCTGAGTGCCCTTCAAACCACACTCCCACACTGTGCACTGTGCACTCTGGGAATTGGGACACGGCTAGAGTGAGCGAGGAGCGGCACGTTGGAGTGCAGAAGCTCAAAACAGAAGAACTACAGAGACCATGATGCTTTGCTTCGTTCAGTATCATTAACTCATTTAGAGTGTTAAAGGTCGCACTAAAGGTCGCCCCACTGACCCCTGACCCCACGCTGATCTTTGACACCTCTAAAACCAGAACCTCAGACGTCTCAGAAACAGGGCAGAAAGTACCTTTTTTCTTCAGTTTGCTCGCCTCCACCTCGTCTCCTCTTCCGACATCTCCTAGCCCCTCGCCTCCTTGTCTCTCCTTGTCACTTTCTAGCGACTCCTCCTCGCTTCCTCGCTCCCCACCTCCTCGCTCCTCGCCACCTCGCTCCCCGCCTCCTCGCTCCTCGTCTCCTCGCTCCTCGTCTCCTCGCTCCTCGTCTCCTCGCTCCTCGTCTCCTCGCTCCTCGTCTCCTCGCTCCTTGCCTCCTCGCTCCTCCCTCACGTGGAAGCACTTGTGGCTGACCAGGTGGGAGTTGAGGACAAACGTGCGCGCACAGATGGTGCACGTGAGGCGGCGGTCCGAGTGGGCGGACTTCACGTGCATGAGCAGGTAACCGCGGTGTGTGTAGCTCCGCCCACAGACCTCGCAGGTAAACAGCCCCTCAGAGCCTGGACACAAGACCTGGTTCAGTCCTGGTTCAGTCCTGGTTCAGTCCTGGTTCAGTCCTGGTTCAGTCCTGGTTTAGACCTGGTTTAGTCCTGGTTTAGTCCTGGTTCAGTCCTGGTTCAGTCCTGGTTCAGTCCTGGTTCAGTCCTGGTTCAGACCTGGTTCAGACCTGGTTCAGACCTGGTTCAGACCTGGTTCAGTCCTGGTTCAGTCCTGGTTCAGTCCTGGTTCAGTCCTGGTTTAGACCTGGTTTAAACCTGGTTTAAACCTGGTTTAAACCTGGTTTAGACCTGGTTCAGTCCTGGTTTAGACCTGGTTTAGACCTGGTTTAGACCTGGTTCAGTCCTGGTTCAGTCCTGGTTCAGTCCTGGTTCAGTCCTGGTTTAGACCTGGTTTAGACCTGGTTTAGACCTGGTTCAGTCCTGGTTCAGTCCTGGTTCAGTCCTGGTTCAGTCCTGGTTTAGTCCTGGTTCAGTCCTGGTTCAGTCCTGGTTCAGTCCTGGTTCAGTCCTGGTTCAGTCCTGGTTTAGACCTGGTTTAGTCCTGGTTTAGACCTGGTTTAGACCTGGTTCAGTCCTGGTTTAGACCTGGTTTAGACCTGGTTTAGACCTGGTTCAGTCCTGGTTCAGTCCTGGTTCAGTCCTGGTTCAGTCCTGGTTTAGACCTGGTTTAGACCTGGTTTAGACCTGGTTCAGTCCTGGTTCAGACCTGGTTCAGTCCTGGTTCAGTCCTGGTTTAGACCTGGTTTAGACCTGGTTTAGACCTGGTTCAGTCCTGGTTCAGTCCTGGTTCAGTCCTAGTTCAGTCCTGGTTTAGACCTGGTTTAGACCTGGTTTAGACCTGGTTTAGACCTGGTTCTGGTCTCACCGCTGCAGTTGGGTCTGTGTTTCTTCAGGGTCTCCGCCCTGCTGAAGGACAGTCCACACTCGTCACATTTAAACGGTTTCTGTCCCGCGTGGCGGTTCATGTGACCCACCAGGTCACGCTTCTTCCGGAATATTCGCGAGCACTCGCTGCACCTGCACAGGGAGAGAACGAGGAAAACCCAGAAGTGGGAAAAAGATGTATAAAATAAGAAAAAAACCTGGCCGCACCTGTGCTCAGCCCGCGTTCTGGCCTGTGATGTCACTGGGGGCGGGGCTTCAGGGGTGAGGTCACTTCCTCCCTCTCCAGATTTGGCGTTCCCTCTCCTCCTCGCTCTCCGTCTCATCTGTCTCTTCACACTCACTCCTCTCTCCTCCTCCTCCTCTCTCACTCTTTTTACAAGTGTCATGTTTCTCTCCTCTTCTCCTCTCTCCTCCTCCCGTTTGATCCCTCTCTCCTCTTCTCCTCTCTCCTCCTCCTGTTTAATCCTCCTCTCCTCGTCCTCCCGTTTGACCCCTCTCTCCTTTTCTCTCTCCTCACCTCTCTCCTCCCCCCGTTTGATCCCTCTCTCCTCTTCTCTCTCCTCCTCCTGTTGAATCCTCCTCTCCTCCTCCTCCCGTTTGATCCCTCTCTCCTCTTCTTCTTCTCTCTCCTCCTCCTCCCGTTTGATCCCTCCCTCCTCTTCTCCTCTCTCCTCCTCTCGTTTGATCCCTCTCTCTTCCAGGTGAGAGTGATTGGGAGTCACATCTGAGGCGTGTTCTGGAACAAACAAAAAGACCATCATATCCAGGACTAAACCCGGACTAAACCAGGACTAAACCAAGACTAAACCAGGTCTAAACCAAGACTAAACCAAGACTAAACCAGGTCTAAACCAGGACTAAACCAGGACTAAACCAGGTCTAAACCAGGACTGAACCAGGACTGAACCAGGACTGAACCAGGACTGAACCAGGACTGAACCAGGTCTAAACCAGGTCTAAACCAGGTCTAAACCAGGTCTAAACCAGGACTGAACCAGGACTGAACCAGGACTGAACCAGGACTGAACCAGGTCTAAACCAGGTCTAAACCAGGACTGAACCAGGACTGAACCAGGACTGAACCAGGTCTAAACCAGGTCTAAACCAGGTCTAAACCAGGACGAAACCAGGACGAAACCAGGACTAAACCAGGTCTAAACCAGGACTAAACCAGGTCTAAACCAGGTCTAAACCAGGACTAAACCAGCACTGAACCAGGACTAAACCAGGACTAAATTAAAGCCAGACAAAAGAACTGGGGGGGGGGGGGGGGGGTTCAGTGCAGCTTCAGTGCATTTTTTTACAGTTCCCTTGTCTACCACATGGTGGAGCTATGACATACGGACAGTTCATTTGCATAAAAATGTTTCTCTTCATCATATACAAGGCTATACCAAATTTCTTGTGGTTGGCTCAAGTGGTATACTAACCGTGACCCACTTTGCGTTTAGGGGGCTAAGCTACTGTATTTTCTTGCAGTTCAGGATATGAGGATATGACTACAATGATGGACTCACCAGCGACATCGCCATGTGACAGTTGCGACGTCACTATAAAATATACGTACTGGTTCACCTCACCTACAACTATGCTACATGAAACTCTTCATAAACTACGCTAAACATGTGTGACGGGAGCCGTAACGGCATAGTTCACAGCACCTGTATTACCGTTCACATGCTTTTCCCCTTACACTTCTATATTTCCTTTGCTGTTGTAATGCTGGATATTCTACAGTGTCTCCATGTCCAGCGTTTACTCTAAGCTGTGCACTTCTCGCACATTCTCAGCGCACAAGAAAACCTATGCACTGTAAATCAGGGATGAAAGAGCTTTTAGCGGATCTCCGCTTTTTATTTAGCCGCGGGGTCATTTTTTTATATCTGCAAAGTGCGAGGGGGGTGCATTTCGGATGTGGAGTTAGTGTGTCAGACACATTAAAAATTAGGGGCAACATTGGCCATGTCCCAATTCCAAGTATTACTAGTCGCAATAGTATAATATTTTTGTCTTTAGGGAACAAGGAGCAGACCACCCGGCTCATTGAGCTGAGGCGGGACCTGTTCCATTTCACAGACGGACATGTGATCCCCGGACTGAACTCAGGGCTCAGCGAGTATGCACCGCCTCGACTGCAGACTGAGACCACACTCCGAACCGTGCACTCGCTGAATTGAGATACACATCCATACCAAATTTCGTGTGGCTATCTTAAACGGTATGCCAGCCCCGACTTGTATTGCGTTAGGGGGCGCTAGCGAGCTCCACCGGGTCTTTTTGTGGTCGTACTGGCCGCACTTTGTGATGCCCGTGCAAAGTTACATTCGTTTTCAAGCATGGGAACATGCTCAAAATGGCCCTAGCGTGTGTGAACAAGAACGATAATAATAATAATAATAATAATAATAATACGGAAACACTGCAAGAACAACAGGGTCCTTCGGTGCTTGGGCCCTAACCAGGTCTAAACCAGAACTAAACCAGTACAGACCTGACTTAAACGCATCGAGGACCATGATCTCCATCCTGGGACAGTTTTAGTCGCACTTCGGGCCTGTGGAAGACTTTAAACTCTTAAAAAAAAACACAAAAACAGTTTGTTTGGTGCGTCTTCCGCGGGCGCCATGTTGGTCAAGTTTCCCACGGTCAGCCGCACTTCCGGTCGCACTTCCGGCCTGTTTGTGTTCAAACCGCAGATTTTTCAAACTAAAAACACCAAACAGATCCATATTTAACCCGCGGTGAATATGTCCGTGATCTGACCGTAAATGTGACGGTAAATATCGGGTTTCTCTGCACAGGGCGCTGAGTGGGACTCAAACGGACCCAGAACCGTGAGACTTTAGTGAAAACGGCCGGCCGGAAGTGGCGCTCTGCCTGCCGCTAACTTTACTCCATTTTCATGGCGTTTTGTTGATTAAAGCTCACGTTTTGTCTGCTCGTTTTCCTTCTCCTGTGCATGGTTCACATTATAAAATCAACGGGGCGGTTGTTCCATTAAATGTTCGTATCTGTGTGTGTTTTCTGAGTGTTTCCAGCTGGTTTATTTCAGCAGAGAAGCTGAAAGATGCGCTAGCCAACGGTGCTAGCCCCATGCTAACGGCTCTGAAGCTTCTAACGGACCGGGCCCGGGGCTCGGGGGATGGAGCCGTGACAGAGCCCCGGTCGTGACAGAGCCGCGGTCGTAGCTGTTTTTTTGGGGGGGTAAAAATGTCACAGAGTCCGACCCACGGGCGAGAGCTGCAGCCGAGCGAGCCGCCCGAGCTGCGCCGGAAACTGCCGAAGTCTGACGGAAATGTTCCTGTCGCTTCAGGTTTGAAAATAAACTTAGAACAGACTTTTATGCGCAATTATCTACTCTTTTAGTCTTTTACTCTTTTTACTCTTTTAGTCTCGTAGAATTGAGAATTTACAGACAACAAATAAATGCATTCTCGGTGTTCCCCATCAATTCTAGAGAGACTCACAAGATTAGAATCATTTGATTTATACAATATCCCTCCACCCATCCATCCATCCCTCCACCCGTCCATCCCTCCACCCATCCATCCATCCCTCCACCCATCCATCCCTCCACCCATCCATCCATCCCTCCACCCATCATCCACCCATCCATCCCTCCACCCATCCACCTGTCCACCTGTCCATCCCTCCACCCAGATGCAATCCATCCATCCATGTTCTTCTTCTTATCTGAGGCCAGGTCGCCGGGGCAACAGTCTAAACAGGGACTCCCAGACTTCCTTCACCCCGGACACTTTCTCCAGCTCCGCCGGGGGGACCCCAAGGCATTCCCAGGCCAGCCGGTCCAGCGTGTCCTGGGTCTTCCCCGGGGCCTCCTCCCGAGGGAGGCGTCTGGAGCCTCCTCAGCTCATATTGATACAATATGTGGTGTATCAACGACGTTTATTGCTGATATTTAATCTGAACTCTTTTACAGTTTATTATGGTCATGCTAATGTGTAACAAAGTGTGATTTCTGTGATGCCAGTGTGCACGTCCAGGTTGTTTTTAGATTCTGGGGGCCACCACAGTCTCTTGCATTAATCAGAAACACTGATTCTTTCTTCACACGATGTGTTGATCGTTTTGGACGCAGCTTTAATAAAGATATAATGATAATGTGATCTATATAAATGTGTTTTATGTCTTAATATGTTAAAAAACAAGGCTCTGTAATGTCTCTTCTTTCTCCAGACGACCCCCAACCTGCACCGTCCGCTCAGCCAATCAGTGATGAGGATCCTGCGTGGTCCTGGCCTGGGGACTCTCTGGGTCCAGTCTCGAGTCCGGTCCGGTCCAGAGGCAGACCCAGAGGCCGTTCCAGAGGAGGTCCGGTCTTTGGGGGGGTCTTTCTGTGTGAGATCTGCAGACGGGCTTTTAAATTCCGGTCTGCTCTAGACATTCACATGCGCTCTCACACCGGGGAACGCCCCTTCACGTGCACGCTGTGTGGGCGGGGCTTCAGCCTTAAGGGGAACCTGAAGGCGCACATCAAGACCCACCAGAGGAACCACCTGAGCCGGACCCGGACCTGGCCTAAACCAGAGCCAGACCCCATCACAGACCGTCCAGACAGTCCAGACAGCTCCGAACAGGATCTCAACCGGTTTATCATGGAACTGAACCGGTCTGGACCTTCTATGATCTGGACCCGTCCTCAGACCCCCCCCTGGTCCCTGCCCGAGTCCAGGTGAGACTTCATGGTCCTTAAAGGGTCCATTCGTCTTCTTTCCTCTATCCTCGTGTCGTTTCCTCTGTCCTCGTGTCGTTTCCTCTGTCCTCATGTCGTTTCCTTGTCTCCTGGAGTCGTGTTTGTTTCATTCACATGTTTCACTCACAAACCTGCAGATTTAACACGAGTTCTTCTCTCAGACTGAAAACACTCTGTTTCACCTTGTGATGTCATCATGTGGTGATACAGGAAGTGCTCCACTGTGTTTTTAAACTCCACACACCTTCAATAGAATCATTTGGATCATTTCAGTCCTGGAGTCGCTGATCTCGACTGAACTAAAGGTAAAAGTTCACTGTTCACTTGATGACATCACGAGGTGGAGCAGAGCGTTTGGAGCTTTGGAGATGTTACAGACGAATAATAAAGAGTTCCTCAAACATGAGAATGAAACAGACACGACTCCAGGTGTTTGAGGAGGAACATCAGAACAGTTTTACACAATATAGGACCTTTAACAGAATATCTATTCTATACTTTTTTTCATATCCAGACCAGAGTCCCGACCAGAGTCCCGACCAGAGTCCCGACCAGAGTCCCGACCAGAGTCCCGACCAGAGTCCCGACCAGAGTCCAGACCAGAGTCCCGACCAGAGTCCCGACCAGAGTCCCGACCAGAGTCCCGACCAGAGTCTAGACCAGAGTCCCGACCAGAGCCTAAGCCCCTCCAGTGCCCAGTGTGCAGTAAAACGTTCAGCTGGAGGTCGACTCTGTCTGTGCACATGCGTGTGCACACCGGAGAGCGCCCGTTCACCTGCACACTCTGTGACAGGCGCTTCTCTCTGAAGGGAAACCTCAAGGACCACATGCGGCGCCACCTACTGGACAAACGTCACCTTTGCCCCTTCTGTGGCCTTGGATTTCACCACCAGAGTCTGCTGCTCAGTCACCTGGCAGTGCACACTACAGGAGGGGAGGGGGAAGGAGAGGAGGCAGAGGAGGAGGCAGAGGAGGAGGCAGAGGGAGGAGGAGAGGAGGAGGCAGAGGAGGAGAGCGTCCACACCTGTCCTTTCTGTGGTCTTGAGTTCAACCATGAAAGTCTCCTCCTGAGTCACGTGACTGTGCACACCACAGGGGGGGAGGAGGGGGAGGAGGGGGAGGGGAGCGTGCACGAGCAGGGGAGCGTGCACGTGGAGGGGGACAAAGACCACCTGTGTCCTTTATGTGGACTTGGGTTTAACCACATGAAACTTCTGCTCCGACACCTGACTGTTCACACCTCAGGGGAGGAGGGGGGGGAGGGCAGTGTGCACGAGGGGAGGAGTGTGCACGAGGGGAGGAGTGTGCACGGGGGCCGGGGGGAGGGGGAGGAAGAGGAGGTGTTCTTTGCTATAACCATCCAGTGACTTTACACATCTGACCTCATGTGCATGAAACAAGAGTACTACAGTACTGTCCTACTGCAGTACTACAGTACTGTCCTACTGCAGTACTACAGTACTGTCCTAGATTACTGTAGTACTCTAGTATTGCAGTACTGTGGTACTGCAGTATGTGGTACTGTTTGGAGTGGCCAGTTGAAGTATTTCATGTTCTTCCAGTGTTTGTGCTTTAATAAAAAATTGAAATAAAATCCTTTGTCATTTGTGATTTAAAAAAAAACAGATTCTGAAACCTCCTGAATCCTGAAGCTCCCTGACCCCTGACCCCTGACCCTGACCCCTGACCCCTGACCCTGCAGCTCCAAACGTTTTCTGTCTTTGCACAAAAACAAAACCAAGAAAACTATTTTTGATGTTTTATTCTGTTCTTACAAAGTGTGACACTCACTATAAGCTTCTACTCAAGACTTCAGTTCTGGTCTGGTTCTGGTCTAACTGGCCTGGTTCTGGTCTGGTTCTGTTTGGGTCCTGTGTGTTCCTCGTGTCACATGACTCTGAGACTGTGCTGTGATTGGCTGAGCCCCAGTGAAGGTTTACATCCTATTTGAGTCCTGGATTAGTCCTGGATTAGGATTATCAGGAGACAGTGGATTTAGACGGATCCAGTGAGACGCACGAGGAGAGGAACGTGCACCTGACTTCACCTGGACCAGAGTCAGACCGAGAACCAGGACCGAGAACCAAGACCAGGACTAAACCAAGACTAAAACACCAGGACCTGAGACCCGAGCCTGTTGGACGGTTTGGTTCTGACCGGTCCAGATGCCTGGAGTCACGGCTCATGGTAAATCTGACTCATGTTTGTTCTCCAAAGCTCCAAACGCTCTGTTCCACCTTGTGATGTCATCAAATGGTAGTTTTGAAGTGAACAGCTCCTTTTACCTTTAGTTCAGATTCAAATGATTCTAGTGAAAGTGTGCGGATTTTAAACTTTTACATTTTTGGCTGTGTTTGCTAATGTGTGCATTGTGTTTCCGTGGTAACTGCTGACCACATTCAACCATAGAGATCATGTAGAACCCCCCCCCCCCCGTGTGTCGCAGGAGCCATGCAGAGTCAGTGGTGGGACCCTGGACTGTGGTCTGCTCCAGCCTCGGGTCTAGGTCCGGGCTTAGACCACAGTCCGGCCTCGTGGCTCTCCTCCAGAGACGGACAGAGACTCATCGGAAGAATCGTCCTCAACAAAACCCTGAAGGACGGAACTACACCCAGAGACACAAGCGCCCTGCTGGGGCTAAAGGTCAGAGGGCAGAGGAGCAGAGTCTGTCTGATGCAGAGGATGTCTCTGATGCAGAGGTTGTCTCTGATGCAGAGGATGTCTGATGCAGAGGATGTCGTGTGATGCAGAGGATGTCTGATGCAGAGGATGTCTCTGATGCAGAGGATGTCTGATGCAGAGGATGTCTGATGCAGAGGATGTCTCTGATGCAGAGGATGTTGTGTGATGCAGAGGATGTCTCTGGTGCAGAGGATGTCTGATGTAGAGGATGCCGTGTGATGCAGAGGATGTCTGATGTAGAGGATGTCATGTGATGCAGAGGATGTCGTGTGATGCAGAGGATGTTTGATGTAGAGGATGTCGTGTGATGCAGAGGATGTCATGTGATGCAGAGGATGTCGTGTGATGCAGAGGATGTCTGATGTAGAGGATGTCGTGTGATGCAGAGGATGTCATGTGATGCAGAGGATGTCGTGTGATGCAGATGATGTCTGCGTGATGCAGAGGATGTCTGATGTAGAGGATGTCGTGTGATGCAGAGGATGTCATGTGATGCAGAGGATGTCGTGTGATGCAGAGGATGTCTGATGTAGAGGATGTTGTGTGATGTAGAGGATGTCATGTGATGCAGAGGATGTCGTGTGATGCAGATGATGTCTGTGTGATGCAGAGGATGTCATGTGATGTAGAGGATGTCGTGTGATGCAGAGGATGTCTCTGATGCAGAGGATGTTGTGTGATGCAGAGGATGTCTCTGGTGCAGAGGATGTCTGATGCAGAGGATGTCTGATGTAGAGGATGTCATGTGATGCAGAGGATGTCGTGTGATGCAGAGGATGTCTGATGTAGAGGATGTCGTGTGATGCAGAGGATGTCTGATGTAGAGGATGTCATGTGATGCAGAGGATGTCGTGTGATGCAGAGGATGTCTGATGTAGAGGATGTCGTGTGATGCAGAGGATGTCATGTGATGCAGAGGATGTCGTGTGATGCAGATGATGTCTGTCTGATGCAGAGGATGTCTCTGATGCAGAGGATGTCTGATGCAGAGGATGTCTCTGATGCAGAGGATGTCGTGTGATGCGGAGGATGTTGTGTGATGCAGAGGATGTTTGATGCAGAGGATGTCGTGTGATGCAGAGGATGTCGTGTGATGCAGAGGATGTCTCTGATGCAGAGGATGTCGTGTGATGCAGAGGATGTTGTGTGATGCAGAGGATGTTTGATGCAGAGGATGTTGTGTGATGCAGAGGATGTCATGTGATGCAGAGGATGTTGTGTGATGCAGAGGATGTCATGTGATGCAGAGGATGTTGTGTGATGCAGAGGATGTCTCTGATGCAGAGGATGTTGTGTGATGCAGAGGATGTTTGATGCAGAGGATGTCGTGTGATGCAGAGGATGTCATGTGATGCAGAGGATGTCTGTGTGATGCAGAGGATGTCTCTGATGCAGAGGATGTCTGTGATGCAGAGGATATCGTGATGCAGAGGATGTCTGATGCAGAGGATTTCTGTGTGATGCAGAGGATGTCATGTGATGCAGAGGATGTCTCTGATGCAGAGGATGTCTGATGCAGAGGATGTCTGATGCAGAGGATGTCTGTGTGATGCAGAGGATGTCTCTGGTGCAGAGGATGTCTGATGCAGAGGATGTCTGATGTAGAGGATGTCATGTGATGCAGAGGATGTCGTGTGATGCAGAGGATGTCTGATGCAGAGGATGTCTCTGATGCAGAGGATGTCTGTGTGATGCAGAAGATGCCGTGTGATGCAGAGGATGTCTGATGCAGAGGATGTCTGATGTAGAGGATGTCGTGTGATGCAGAGGATGTCATGTGATGCAGAGGATGTCGTGTGATGCAGATGATGTCTGTCTGATGCAGAGGATGTCTCTGATGCAGAGGATGTCTGATGCAGAGGATGTCTCTGATGCAGAGGATGTCGTGTGATGCGGAGGATGTTGTGTGATGCAGAGGATGTTTGATGCAGAGGATGTCGTGTGATGCAGAGGATGTCGTGTGATGCAGAGGATGTCTCTGATGCAGAGGATGTCGTGTGATGCAGAGGATGTTGTGTGATGCAGAGGATGTTTGATGCAGAGGATGTTGTGTGATGCAGAGGATGTCATGTGATGCAGAGGATGTTGTGTGATGCAGAGGATGTCATGTGATGCAGAGGATGTTGTGTGATGCAGAGGATGTCTCTGATGCAGAGGATGTTGTGTGATGCAGAGGATGTTTGATGCAGAGGATGTCGTGTGATGCAGAGGATGTCGTGTGATGCAGAGGATGTCTGTGTGATGCAGAGGATGTCTCTGATGCAGAGGATGTCTGTGATGCAGAGGATATCGTGATGCAGAGGATGTCTGATGCAGAGGATTTCTGTGTGATGCAGAGGATGTCATGTGATGCAGAGGATGTCTCTGATGCAGAGGATGTCTGATGCAGAGGATGTCTGATGCAGAGGATGTCTGTGTGATGCAGAGGATGTCGTGTGATGCAGAGGATGTCTGATGCAGAGGATGTCGTGTGATGCAGAGGATGTCTGATGCATAGGATGTCTCTGATGCAGAGGATGTCTGATGCAGAGGATGTCTCTGATGCAGAGGATGTCTGTGTGATGCAGAAGATGCCGTGTGATGCAGAGGATGTCTGATGCAGAGGATGTCTGATGCAGAGGATGTCATGTGATGCAGAGGATGTCTGATGCAGAGGATGTTGTGTGATGCAGAGGATGTTTGACGCAGAGGATGTCGTGTGATGCAGAGGATGTCGTGTGATGCAGAGGATGTCGTGTGATGCAGAGGATGTCGCGTGATGCAGAGGATGTTGTGTGATGCAGAGGATGTTTGACGCAGAGGATGTCATGTGATGCAGAGGATGTCGTGTGATGCAGAGGATGTCGTGTGATGCAGAGGATGTTTGATGCAGAGGATGTCGTGTGATGCAGAAGATGTTTGTGTGATGCAGAGGATGTCGTGTGATGCAGAGGATGTCGTGTGATGCAGAAGATGTCTGATGCAGAGGATGTCTGATGCAGAGGATGTTTGATGCAGAGGATATGGTGTTTCAGGTGGTCGGGGGGAAGGAGGCTCGTGGGCGTCTCTGTGCGTTCATCACTAAAGTGAAGAAGGGGAGTCTGGCCGACACCGTGGGACACCTGCGCCCAGGTACGGGTCACGCGGCGGCTCGCGGGTCACGCGGCGGCTCGCGGGTCACGCGGCGGCTCGCGGGTCACGCGGCGGCTCGCGGGTCACGCGGCGGCTCGCGGGTCACGCGGCGGCTCGCGGGTCACGCGGCGGCTCGCGGGTCACGGGTCATGTGATCACTGAACATTTTACACAAATTAATCGACTCCAATTCAGATTTTATTTCCCACATTCTCCAGTGGATAAGGAGTAGATCAGGAGTGGATCAGGAGTGGATCAGGAGTGGATCAGGATTGGATCAGGAGTGGATCAGGAGTGGGATCAGGAGTGGGATCAGGAGTGGATCAGGAGTGGATCAGGATTGGATCGGGAGTGGGATCGGGAGTGGATCGGGAGTGGATCGGGAGTGGATCAGGATTGGATCAGGAGTGGGATCGGGAGTGGATCGGGAGTGGATCGGGAGTGGATCAGGAGTGGGATCGGGAGTGGGATCGGGAGTGGATCAGGAGTGGATCGGGAGTGGATCGGGAGTGGGATCGGGAGTGGGATCGGGAGTGGATCGGGAGTGGATCAGGAGTGGATCAGGAGTGGGATCGGGAGTGGGATCGGGAGCAGTGTTGTATAAAGTACTGGAAAATCAAACTCAAGTAAAAGTATAGGTATCCCTCCCAAAAATGACTTTGGTAAAAGTCGAAGTCACTGACTGAAATGTTACTTGAGTAAAAGTCTTAAAGTATTTGGAACTTCTTGTACTTAAGTATGACAAGTAATGTAAAATAAATGTACTCAAGTAATGTAATTAAAAGTACAAGTAAAAGTATCAAGCAAAGGCAGTCTGAAGCTAACCCTCGCTTTGTTACTTAGATAGCACAAACACACAGCGCTTGTTTACATTTTTAAAAGTAGGCACATGTTAATGTTATTTTTTGTCCTTTTGAGCTCGTGTGCCCTTTCTCATTCGTTACACTTAGCCTACAGCTATGACTTCCCTTGAGCCAAAAAAGCTAGGTAGCCTGTTAGCTCCAACATCGTCAAATACGCTTTGTGTAACCGAAACAATGTCACACAAAGTTAATTTCTACATGTTATGCTCAAGGTTTCACAACGGTGTCTAGAATGTCCATGCTATGGTTACTGAAATTGGAATCTAGACGCTAACAATTTCATTAATCTAGAACTTACCTCGATGTGTTTCTTGAGGTTGGACGGGGAGTTTCTGTAAAATAGGATTTCCATGTTTCTTGGAAGGCACAAGTGGCACTTCATTCGATAGGACGAATCCTTCATATCAGCGAAAGAGAACATTGTGTTTAAGTACGGCCAGGGATGCTCATCGTCAGGTCCCCCTTCATTTGTAGCCGACGTGGATGCTGTCTCCTCTTCCATCAGGGATGTTGATTGATTAAACTAGCTGCATGAAACCAACAGGTGTAGGCTGATTGTCATGCGCAAGTAGCGAACAAGCCCAGGCACGTCCTGACTTCCTTCAGTCAGTAGAGGTTTTTTTTGTAACAAGTAACTAAACAGCACATTGAAAATGTATCGGAGTAAAAGTATGCAATTAAATTCAGAAATGTAGTGAAGTAAAAGTAAAAGTAATCTTTTTTTTTTAAACTCAAGTAAAGTACAAAGTCTCCCAAAATGTACTTAAGTACAGTAGTGAAGTATTATTACTTCGTTACGATACAACACTGATCGGGAGTGGGATCGGGAGTGGGATCGGGAGTGGATCGGGAGTGGATCAGGAGTGGGATCGGGAGTGGATCGGGAGTTGATCGGGAGTGGATCGGGAGTGGATCAAGAGTGGGATCAGGAGTGGATCGGGAGTCCGTTTAGGGACAAAAGTGGGCGGGTCGGAATATGGTGGACAGGCGTCTTGATTGGTCTGTTCTTAATGTTCAAAGAGTTTAATTTGGGGTAAAATGTTAAAGTCCAAACCCCAGGGTCATGTAGAGCGGGTCTAGTAGGGTCAGAGTTAAAGTCAGAGTGAGGAGCCTGACCGCAGCAGAGGGGTCACGCTTTACATAAACTGAACTGGAGCCAGAGTCCATGGAGCCCAGTCAGGCCCATGAACACTTCCTGTTTGGAGCGTGGCAGCTGAAGGGCACACACTGGCCGTTTCCCAATTCAGCGACGGCACACTTGCGAGCGTCCTTGGAACGGGATGTGCATCATATCCGGCGCAACAAGCGCCGTTCCATTCGTTTTTTTCCCCCTGCACCGTTAAGACGAGTTCAGAACGGCACCGTCGTTTCCATGGAAATCGGGGCGTGGACCAAGCGTGCAAACATGCACGCTTCGCACACTTAAAAGCCCCAGCCTGCACAGCGCGGGAGGATATATGACTACAAAGACCGACTCGCCAGTGACATCCACAAGTTGCGATGTCACTATAAAATATACGTACTGGTTTACTGGTCATTTTTTTATATCTGCAAAGTGCGAGCCGCGCGGGGGGGTGCATTTCGGATGTGGGGTTAGTGTGTTTGCTCAGACACATTAAAAATTAGGGGCAACATTGGCCATGTCCCAATTCCAAGTATTACTAGTCGCAATAGTATATTTTTGTCTTTAGGGAACAAGGAGCAGACCACCCGGCTCACTGAGCTGAGGCGGGACCTGTTCTATTTCGCAGACGGCCATGCGAGAAACGTAGTGCACTAAGGACAGAGCGAGTGTGCGCCGTCTCGACGACAGACCGAGTGCACACTCACAAGTGTGCCGTCGCTGAATTGGGAAACGGCCACTGTTCCAAACAGGAAGTAAGTATGGGGGCACTTCCTGCTCCTTCTGACTCTGGCTCCTGTGGACTTCCGGAACACTGAGGAACACTGAGGCCCCTGCCTCTCATATGGACCTGGCTCCTGCAGCTGCAGGCCTCATGAGCTTCATTTGACTGGAGCAGATCCTCTGGGGTTCTGTTTCAGGAGACCAGGTTCTGCAGTGGAACGGGCGGGTTCTTCAGGGCGCCACCTTCAATGAAGTCTATGACATCATCCAGGAGTCCCAAAATCAGAGCCAGGTCCAACTCCTAGTCCAAAGAGACCTGGGTCTGAACCAGGATCTGAATCAGGATCTGAACCAGGATCTGAACCAGGATCTGAGCCGAGACCTGGGCTCAAGGTAAGTGTTAGTATTTGTACACTCAACAAAAATATAAACGCAACACTTTTGTTTTTGCTCCCATTTTTCATGAGATGGACTTAAAGATCTAAAATTCATTCCAGATACACAATATTACCATTTCTCTCAAACACTGTTCACAAATCTGTAAATGTGTGATAGTGAGCACTTCTGCTTTGCTGAGATAATCCATCCCACCTCACAGGTGTGCCACATCAAGATGCTGATCTGACATCATGATTAGTGCACAGGTGTGCCTTATACTACCCACAATAAAAGGCCACTCTGAAATGTGCATTTTTTTTGCTTTATTGGGGGTCTGGGGACTCAGAACCAGTCAGTATCTGGTGTGACCACCATTTGCCTCATGCAATGCAACACATCTTCTTCACATAGAGTTTATCAGATTGTCAGTTGTGGCCTGTGGAATGTTGGTCCACTCCTCTTCAATGGCTGTGCGAAGTTGCTGGATATTAGTGGGAGCTGGTACACGCTGTCGTATACGCCGGTCAAGCACATCCCAAACATGCTCAATGGGTGACATGTCCGGTAAGTATGCTGGCCATGCAAGAACTGGGACATTTTCAGCTTCCAAGAATTGTGTACAGATCCTTGCAACATGGGGCCATGCATTATCTTGCTGAAACATGAGGTGATGTTCATGGATGTATGGCACAACAATGGGCCTCAGGATCTCATCACGGTATCTCTGTGCATTCAAAATGCCATCAATAAAATGCACCTGTGTTCTTCGTCCATAACAGATGCCTGCCCATACCATAACCCCACCACCACCATGGGCCACTCAATCCACAACATTGACATCAGCAAAGTGTCAGGGTCTCCTGCTGAACGCAACTATGCTGTGGGGGATCGGGAGCTGTTAGCGGTTAAGACGGCCCTGGAGGAATGGAGGCATTGGCTGGAGGGGGCTGAACACCCCTTCCTGGTATGGACTGACCATAAGAATTTAGAATATTTGAAAACTGCTAAGAGACTTAACCCCCGCCAGGCCCGATGGGCCCTATTCTTTTCCCGTTTTAATTTCACTCTGTCCTATCGACCAGGTTCTAAGAACGTCAAGCCTGACATCCTGTCCCGCATCCATACCCCTGAGCTAGATAGGGTTAAGACCACCCCCATACTCCCAGATAAGTGCTTCATTGGTGCTGTCTTATGGAAGGTGGAGGCCAAGGTTAAAGAGGCCAACACCTCTGCCAATGTTCCGGTGGGAGTTCCCCCCAACAGACTGTATGTTCCCCCCGAGATGAGGGGCCCCGTGATTCACTGGGCTCACACCTGCAGAATATCCTGTCATCCTGGGGTCCGAAGAACCATCTTCAGGATCAAGGAGAGATTCTGGTGGCCAGCCATGTGGAAGGAGGTTAAGGAGTACGTGGCAGCATGCGACACCTGTTCTCAGAACAAATCCTCCAATGCTCCTCCTGCGGGTCTTCTCCAGCCCCTCCCTGTGCCACAGCGCCCCTGGTCAGACATCTCCCTGGACTTTGTGACCGGCCTTCCCCCCTCCAAAGGTAACACTACCATTCTCACTGTTATCAAAGGAGAAGTTCAATTTGTCAACTGGACAAAGTTTGTTTGGTTGAAAACGTTTTGCCGCTCATCCGAGAGGCTTCGTCAGCTCTGGTTATTGTACTGGTTAGACCCTGCTTATATCTAGCTGCCGGGAGGCGCGTCCTACAATGACAAAGCTCTGAAAACGATCCCCCCTAATCTGTCTCTTTGTTTTTCAAATTACACTGACGGCTGGTTTCGACCCCCTATTCAACGTCTAACGACCCTCTCCACCCCTCTGCCCTGGCTCTGTTTGACTGGTCTAAGAATCGCATTATAAATGGGAGACAAGTTATGTCTAACTCCCCCATTTCTGTTTAATGACGGATTCTCTTCCGTCGTTAGACGTTGAATAGGGGGTCGAAACTAGCCGTCAGAGTAATTTGAAAAACAAAGAGACAGATTAGGGGGGATCGTTTTCAGAGCTTTGTCATTGTAGGACGCGCCTCCCGGCAGCTAGATATAAGCAGGGTCTAACCAGTACAATAACCAGAGCTGACGAAGCCTCTCGGATGAGCGGCGAAACGTTTTCAACCAAACAAACTTTGTCCAGTTGACAAATTGAACTTCTCCTTTTATCCTGGATTCTACCTGGACGACTGAGGGACTTTTCACGCATTCTCACTGTTGTTGATAGATTTTCTAAGATGGTTAAATTCATTGCCCTGCCTAAACTGCCCTCCGCCAAGGAAACGGCGGAGGTGATTCTCACTCATGTTTTTCGAGTCCATGGTTTCCCTAGAGACGTTCTGTCTGACCGGGGGCCCCAGTTCGTGGCCCGTTTTTGGAAAGCCTTCTGCCAGCTGCTAGGAGCCACGGTGAGCCTGACATTGGGCTACCACCCACAATCCAACGGGCAAACTGAGAGACTAAATCAGGAGTTGGAAACCGGGCTCCGCTGCCTCTGCTCCCAGAATCCCTCTTCGTGGTCCAAGATGCTCACCTGGGTTGAGTATGCTCACAACACTCTCCCATCAGCTTCCACTGGGTTAACCCCTTTCCAGTGTGTCTTCGGCTACCAGCCCCCTCTGTTTCCTGACCTCGAACAGGAGGTCATGGTTCCCTCAGCTACAGCCATGGTCCGACAATGCCGACGGATGTGGACCCGGGCTAGACAGGCCCTTCTCCGCTCATCGGCCGCATACAAGAAGACGGCAGACGGACGTCGCAGACCAGCGCCAGCCTATAGCCCGGGTCAACGAGTCTGGCTCTCCTCCAAGGACCTCCCCTTACGATTAGAATCCCGTAAGTTGGCACCCAGATTTATTGGTCCTTTCCCTGTGTCAAAGGTTATTAATAGATCTGCTGTGAGACTCAAGCTCCCTAGGTCCACCCGCATCCACCCCACCTTCCACGTCAGCCGGGTGAAGCCGGTCCAAAGGAGCCCTCTGGTCCCTCCCGACAAGCCCCCTCCACCCCCGCGGTTCATTGATGGCGGCCTTGCTTACACCGTGAAACGACTGTTGGCTGTCAGGCGGCGGGGCAGAGGGCTGCAATACCTGGTGGATTGGGAGGGCTATGGACCAGAGGAACGTTCCTGGGTTCCTTCCAGGGACATTATGGACCCTCAACTCATAAAGGACTTCCAGCGGGAGCACCCTAATGATCCTGGGCCGTCGGGTGCCGGCCGTAAGGGGGGGGGGTACTGTCAGGGTCCGTTAGTTGAGTTTGTCTTGTTACTTCCTGTTTTATTTTGTTAAGGTTCTGTTTTGTTCCCTTACTTCCTGTCTAGTTTTCCCTCTCCCCATTACCCTAATGTGCCTCACCTGTTTGTCATTGTCTCCTCCTCCCCAGCCTATATTAGCCTTACCTTTTTCCCCTCCTGTTGCCAGTTCGTCTTGTCTGTTTTCAGAAAGCGTTCCAGCGTTCTTTTCCCAGTTTGACCTTCGTGTTTTGATTCCTTGCCTTATTCCTTGGACTGTTGTTTTTTGCCTGCCGATTTGGATACCTCTGCTTGCCCTCTGATTGATTTCCTGGAATTTTGGACGTTTTGTAATAAACCCTCTTCTACTGCTCGCCTGCCTCTCGCCTCTGCATTGTTGGGTCCTCCTGTTCTGTTTTTGACATAAAGCGCTCACCCACACGACGCCACACACGCTGTCTGCCATCTGCCCTGAACAATGTAAACCGAGATTCATCCGTGAAGAGAACACCTCTCCAACGTGCCAGACGCCATCGAATGTGAGCATTTGCCCACTCAAGTCTGTTACGGCGACGATCTGGAGTCAGGTTAAGACCCCGATGAGGACGACGAGCATGCAGTTGAGCTTCCCTGAGACGGTTTCTGACAGTTTGTGCAGAAATTGTTTGGTTATGCAAACCAATTGTTTCAGCAGCTGTCCGAGTGGCTGGTCTCAGACGATCTTGGAGGTGAACCTGCTGGATGTGGAGGTCCTGGGCTGGTGTGGTTACACGTGGTCTGTGGTTGTGAGGCCGGTTGGATGTACTGCCATATTCTCTGAAATGCCTTTGGAGACGGCTTATGGTGGAGAAATGAACATTCAATGCACGAGCAACAGATCTGGTTGACATTCCTGCTGTCAGCATGCCAATTGCACGCGCCCTCAATGCTTGTGACATCTGTGGCATTTTGCTGTGAGACAAAACTGCACATTTCAGAGTGGCCTTTTATTGTGGGTAGTATAAGGTACACCTGTGCACTAATCATGATGTCAGATCAGCATCTTGATGTGGCACACCTGTGAGGTGGGATGGATTATCTCAGCAAAGCAGAAGTGCTCACTATCACACATTTACAGATTTGTGAACAATGTTTGAGAGAAATGGTAATATTGTGTATCTGGAATGAATTTTAGATCTTTAAGTCCATCTCATGAAAAATGGGAGCAAAAACAAAAGTGTTGCGTTTATATTTTTGTTGAGTGTAGTATGGTGTGGCATTAATGTGTCTATGTCCATGGAGAATGTTCCGAAGTATGGCTTTAACATGGACTCAAGCATGTGCCACCTCCAGAAGGTTCCACACTGTGGCTTTAAATCAGTGTTTCAATCTGTTTGTTTCAGGGACAGAAGCAGATCTGCAGAAATACAACCAGACTCCAGTGAGTCCTACAGACCTGGTTTAGACCTGGTTTAGACCTGGCTTAGTCCTGGCTTAGTCCTGGCTTAGTCCTGGCTTAGATCTGACTTAGACCTGGTTTAGTCCTGGTTTAGACCTGGTTTAGTTCTGGCTTAGACCTGGTTTAGACCTGGTTTAGTTCTGGCTTAGACCTGGCTTAGACCTGGCTTAGTCCTGGCTTAGTCCTGGCTTAGTCCTGGCTTAGTCCTGGCTTAGTCCTGGCTTAGTCCTGGCTTAGATCTGACTTAGACCTGGTTTAGTCCTGGTTTAGACCTGCTTTAGACCTGCTTTAGACCTGCTTTAGACCTGGCTTAGACCTGCTTTAGACCTGGCTTAGTCCTGGCTTAGTCCTGGCTTAGTCCTGGTTTAGACCTGGCTTAGACCTGGTTTTAGACCTGCTTTAGACCTTCTTTAAACCTGGCTTAGTCCTGGCTTAGTCCTGGCTTAGTCCTGGTTTAGACCTGGCTTAGTCCTGGTTTGGTCCTGGTTTAGACCTGGTTTAGTCCTGGCTTAGTCTTGGCTTAGTCCTGGCTTAGATCTGGCTTAGATCTGGTTTAGACCTGCTTTAGATCTGGTTTAGACCTGGCTTAGATCTGGTTTAGACCTGGTTTAGTCCTGGTTTAGACCTGGTTTAGACCTGGCTTAGTCCTGGCTTAGACCTGGTTTTAGACCTGGTTTTAGACCTGCTTTAGACCTTCTTTAAACCTGGCTTAGTCCTGGCTTAGTCCTGGCTTAGACCTGGTTTAGACCTGGTTTAGACCTGGCTTAGATCTGACTTAGACCTGACTTAGACCTGGCTTAGTCCTGGCTTAGTCCTGGCTTAGTCCTGGTTTAGTTCTGGCTTAGTCCTGGCTTAGTCCTGGCTTAGTCCTGGCTTAGTCCTGGCTTAGACCTGGTTTAGTCCTGGTTTAGTCCTGGCTTAGTCCTGGTTTAGACCTGGTTTAGACCTGGTTTAGACCTGGCTTAGTCCTGGTTTAGTCCTGGTTTAGTCCTGGTTTAGACATGGTTTAGTCCTGGTTTAGTCCTGGTTTAGACCTGGTTTAGACCTGACTTAGTCCTGGCTTAGACCTGGTTTAGACCTGGTTTAGACCTGGTTTAGACCTTGCTTAGTCCTGGCTTAGACCTGGTTTAGACCTGGTTTAGACCTGGCTTAGTCCTGGCTTAGACCTGGTTTAGATCTGGTTTAGACCTGGTTTAGTCCTGGCTTAGTCTTCGCTTAGTCCTGGCTTAGACCTGGTTTAGATCTGGTTTAGTCCTGGTTTAGACCTGGTTTAGACCTGGTTTAGTCCTGGTTTAGTCCTGGTTTAGACCTGGTTTAGACCTGGTTTAGTCCTGGTTTAGACCTGGTTTAGTCCTGGCTTAGACCTGGTTTAGTCCTGGTTTAGTCCTGGCTTAGTCCTGGTTTAGTCCTGGCTTAGTCCTGGCTTAGACCTGGTTTAGACCTGGTTTAGACCTGGTTAAGGCCTGGTTAAGGCCTGGTTTAGTCCTGGCTTAGACCTGGTTTAGTCCTGGTTTAGTCCTGGTTTAGTCCTGGCTTAGTCCTGGCTTAGTCCTGGTTTAGTCCTGGTTTAGTCCTGGTTTAGACCTGGTTTAGACCTGGTTTAGTCCTGGTTTAGTCCTGGCTTAGACCTGGTTTAGTCCTGGTTTAGTCCTGGTTTAGTCCTGGCTTAGACCTGGCTTAGTCCTGGCTTAGTCCTGGTTTAGTCCTGGTTTAGTCCTGGTTTAGACCTGGTTTAGACCTGGTTTAGTCCTGGTTTAGTCCTGGTTTAGACCTGGTTTAGTCCTGGTTTAGTCCTGGCTTAGACCTGGTTTAGACCTGGTTTAGTCCTGGTTTAGACCTGGTTTAGACCTGGTTTAGTCCTGGCTTAGACCTGGCTTAGACCTGGCTTAGACCTGGCTTAGACCTGGCTTAGACCTGGTTTAGTCCTGGTTTAGTCCTGGCTTAGACCTGGTTTAGTCCTGGTTTAGATCTGGTTTAGTCCTGGTTTAGTCCTGGTTTAGTCCTGGTTTAGTCCTGGTTTAGACCTGGCTTAGACCTGGCTTAGTCCTGGCTTAGACCTGGTTTAGATCTGGTTTAGACCTGGTTTAGACCTGGTTTAGACCTGGTTTAGACCTGGCTTAGTCTTCGCTTAGTCCTGGCTTAGACCTGGTTTAGACCTGGTTTAGACCTGGTTTAGACCTGGTTTAGACCTGGCTTAGTCCTGGCTTAGTCTTGGCTTAGACCTGGTTTAGATCTGGCTTAGATCTGGCTTAGACCTGGTTTAGACCTGGTTTAGACCTGGTTTAGTCCTGGTTTAGACCTGGTTTAGTCCTGTTTGTGTTGCAGGGTGCAGTTCTTCGGAGAGCGTTCAGAAAGTTTCTCTGTCGTGTCCCGTCAGTCCCACTGTGAGTCTGACCTTTGACCTTTGAGTCCTGGTGCTTCTCACATCAGGACGAGCCTCACGTTTCACATTTCTGTCGTCTGTTTCAGGGCGCACGGCGAGCACCGGTCCCACGGATCCAAGTGAGTCCCGACCCAGACCCAGACCCAGGTCCAGGTCCAGACCCAGGTCCAGGCCCAGGTCCAGGTCCAGACCCAGGTCCAGGTCCAGACCCAGGTCCAGACCCAGGTCCAGACCCAGACCCAGGTCCAGGTCCAGACCCAGGCCCAGGTCCAGGTCCAGGTCCAGACCCAGGCCCAGGTCCAGGTCCAGGCCCAGACCCAGGTCCAGGCCCAGACCCAGGTCCAGACCTAGACCCAGACCCAGGTCCAGACCCAGGTCCAGACCCGGGTCCAGACCCGGGTCCAGACCCGGGTCCAGACCCAGGCCCAGACCCAGGCCCAGACCCAGACCCAGGTCCAGACCTAGACCTAGACCCAGGCCCAGACCCAGGCCCAGACCCAGACCCAGACCCAGACCCAGACCCAGGCCCAGACCCAGACCCAGACCCAGGCCCAGACCCAGGCCCAGACCCAGACCCAGACCCAGGTCCAGACCCAGGTCCAGACCCAGGTCCAGGTCCAGGTCCAGACCCAGGTCCAGACCCAGGTCCAGACCCAGGTCCAGGTCCAGGTCCAGGTCCAGGTCCAGAGCGCTTCTTCTGACCGGGTCAGAGTAGATTTGGCCAAGTTTAGAAGTTAATAGGTTCTGGTCTGGTTCTGACCCGGTTCTGCTCTGGTTCTGACCTGGTTCTGCTCTGGTTCTGACCCGGCAGGTGAAGCTGTGGCTGGACCCGGTCGGGCGTCAGCTCATTGTGACGATTCTCGGCGCCAAAGAACTTCCTCCTCGAGAAGATCAGCGCCCCAGAAACCCGTTCACCAGAATGTACCTGCTGCCAGACCGAAGGTCGAGACCAGGACTAAACCAGGACTAAACCAGGACTAAACCAGGACTAAACCAGGACTAAACCAGGACCAGACCAGGACTAGACCAGGACTAAACCAGGACCAGACCAGGACTAGACCAGGACTAGACCAGGACTAGACCAGAATGTACCTGCTGCCAGACCGAAGGTCCAGACCAGGACTAAACCAGGACTAGACCAGGACTAGACCAGGACTAGACCAGGACTAGACCAGGACTAGACCAGGACTAGACCAGGACTAGACCAGGACTAGACCAGGACTAGACCAGGACTAAACCAGGACTAGACCAGGACTAGACCAGGACTAGACCAGGACTAGACCAGAATGTACCTGCTGCCAGACCGAAGGTCCAGACCAGGACTAAACCAGGACTAAACCAGGACTAGACCAGGACTAGACCAGGACTAGACCAGGACTAGACCAGGACTAGACCAGGACTAGACCAGAATGTACCTGCTGCCAGACCGAAGGTCCAGACCAGGACTAGACCAGGACTAGACCAGGACTAGACCAGGACTAGACCAGGACTAGACCAGGACTAGACCAGGACTAGACCAGGACTAAACCAGGACTAGACCAGAATGTACCAGCTGCCAGACCGAAGGTCCAGACCAGGACTAAACCAGGACTAAACCAGGACTAAACCAGGACTAGACCAGGACTAGACCAGGACTAGACCAGGACTAGACCAGGACTAGACCAGGACTACACCAGGACTACACCAGGACTACACCAGGACTAAACCAGGACTAGACCAGAATGTACCTGCTGCCAGACCGAAGGTCCAGACCAGGACTACACCAGGACTAGACCAGGACTAGACCAGGACTAGACCAGGACTAGACCAGGACTAGACCAGGACTAGACCAGGACTACACCAGGACTAGACCAGGACTAGACCAGGACTAGACCAGGACTAGACCAGGACTAGACCAGGACTAGACCAGAATGTACCTGCTGCCAGACCAGGACTAGACCAGGACTAGACCAGGACTAGACCAGGACTAGACCAGGACTAGACCAGGACTAGACCAGGACTAGACCAGGACTAAACCAGGACTAGACCAGAATGTACCTGCTGCCAGACCGAAGGTCCAGACCAGGACTAGACCAGGACTAGACCAGGACTAGACCAGGACTAGACCAGGACTAGACCAGAATGTACCTGCTGCCAGACCGAAGGTCCAGACCAGGACTAGACCAGGACTAGACCAGGACTAGACCAGGACTAGACCAGGACTAGACCAGAATGTACCTGCTGCCAGACCGAAGGTCCAGACCAGGACCAGACCAGGACCAGACCAGGACCAGACCAGGACTAGACCAGGACTAGACCAGAATGTACCTGCTGCCAGACCGAAGGTCCAGACCAGGACTACACCAGGACTACACCAGGACTACACCAGGACTACACCAGGACTACACCAGGACTACACCAGGACTACACCAGGACTACACCAGGACTAGACCAGGACTAGACCAGAATGTACCTGCTGCCAGACCGAAGGTCCAGACCAGGACTAGACCAGGACTAGACCAGGACTAGACCAGGACTAGACCAGGACTAGACCAGGACTAGACCAGGACTAGACCAGGACTAGACCAGGACTAGACCAGGACTAGACCAGGACTAGACCAGAATGTACCTGCTGCCAGACCGAAGGTCCAGACCAGGACTAGACCAGGACTACACCAGGACTAGACCAGGACTAGACCAGGACTAGACCAGGACTAGACCAGGACTAAACCAGGACTAGACCAGAATGTACCTGCTGCCAGACCGAAGGTCCAGACCAGGACTAGACCAGGACTAGACCAGAATGTACCTGCTGCCAGACCGAAGGTCCAGACTAGGACTAGACCAGGACTACACCAGGACTACACCAGGACTAGACCAGGACTAGACCAGGACTAAACCAGGACTAGACCAGAATGTACCTGCTGCCAGACCGAAGGTCCAGACCAGGACTAGACCAGGACAAGACCAGGACTAGACCAGGACTAGACCAGGACTAGACCAGGACTAGACCAGGACTAGACCAGGACTAGACCAGGACTAGACCAGGACTAGACCAGGACTACACCAGGACTAGACCAGAATGTACCTGCTGCCAGACTGAAGGTCCAGACCAGGACTACACCAGGACTACACCAGGACTACACCAGGACTACACCAGGACTACACCAGGACTACACCAGGACTACACCAGGACTAGACCAGAATGTACCTGCTGCCAGACCGAAGGTCCAGACCAGGACTAAACCAGGACTAAACCAGGACTAGACCAGGACTAGACCAGGACTAGACCAGGACTAGACCAGGACTAGACCAGGACTAGACCAGGACTAGACCAGGACTAAACCAGGACTAGACCAGGACTAGACCAGGACTAGACCAGGACTAGACCAGGACTAGACCAGGACTAGACCAGGACTAAACCAGAATGTACCTGCTGCCAGACCGAAGGTCCAGACCAGGACTAGACCAGGACTAGACCAGGACTAGACCAGGACTAGACCAGGACTAGACCAGAATGTACCTGCTGCCAGACCGAAGGTCCAGACCAGGACTAGACCAGGACTAGACCAGGACTAGACCAGGACTAGACCAGGACTAGACCAGAATGTACCTGCTGCCAGACCGAAGGTCCAGACCAGGACTAGACCAGAATGTACCTGCTGCCAGACCGAAGGTCCAGACCAGGACTACACCAGGACTACACCAGGACTACACCAGGACTACACCAGGACTACACCAGGACTAGACCAGGACTAGACCAGGACTAAACCAGGACTAGACCAGAATGTACCTGCTGCCAGACCGAAGGTCCAGACCAGGACTAGACCAGGACTAGACCAGGACTAGACCAGGACTAGACCAGGACTAGACCAGGACTAGACCAGGACTAGACCAGAATGTACCTGCTGCCAGACCGAAGGTCCAGACCAGGACTACACCAGGACTACACCAGGACTACACCAGGACTACACCAGGACTACACCAGGACTACACCAGGACTAGACCAGGACTAGACCAGGACTAGACCAGGACTAAACCAGAATGTACCTGCTGCCAGACCGAAGGTCCAGACCAGGACTAGACCAGGACTAGACCAGGACTAGACCAGGACTAGACCAGGACCAGACCAGGACCAGACCAGGACTAAACCAGGACCAGACCAGGACTAAACCAGGACCAGACCAGGACCAGACCAGGACTAGACCAGGACTAGACCAGGACTAGACCAGGACTAGACCAGGACTAGACCAGGACTAGACCAGGACTAGACCAGAGTGTACCTGCTGCCAGACCGAAGGTCCAGACCAGGACTAGACCAGGACTAGACCAGGACTAGACCAGGACTAGACCAGGACTAGACCAGAATGTACCTGCTGCCAGACCGAAGGTCCAGACCAGGACTAGACCAGGACTAGACCAGGACTAGACCAGGACTAGACCAGGACTAGACCAGGACTAGACCAGGACTAGACCAGGACTACACCAGGACTAGACCAGGACTAGACCAGGAGTAGACCAGCACTAGACCAGGACTAAACCAGGACTAGACCAGAATGTACCTGCTGCCAGACCGAAGGTCCAGACCAGGACTAGACCAGGACTAGACCAGGACTAGACCAGGACTAGACCAGGACTAGACCAGGACCAGACCAGGACCAGACCAGGACCAGACCAGGACTAAACCAGGACTAAACCAGGACTAAACCAGGACTAGACCAGGACTAGACCAGGACTAGACCAGGACTAGACCAGGACTAAACCAGAATGTACCTGCTGCCAGACCGAAGGTCCAGACCAGGACTAAACCAGGACTAAACCAGGACCAGACCAGGACTAAACCAGGACTAAACCAGAATGTACCTGCTGCCAGACCGAAGGTCCAGACCAGGACTAAACCAGGACTAAACCAGGACTAAACCAGAATGTACCTGCTGCCAGACCGAAGGTCCAGACCAGGACTAGACCAGGACTAGACCAGGACTAGACCAGGACTAGACCAGGACTAGACCAGGACTAGACCAGGACTAAACCAGAATGTACCTGCTGCCAGACCGAAGGTCCAGACCAGGACTAAACCAGGACTAAACCAGGACTAAACCAGGACTAAACCAGGACTAAACCAGGACTAGACCAGGACTAGACCAGGACTAGACCAGGACTAAACCAGAATGTACCTGCTGCCAGACCGAAGGTCCAGACCAGGACTAGACCAGGACTAGACCAGGACTAAACCAGGACTAAACCAGAATGTACCTGCTGCCAGACCGAAGGTCCAGACCAGGACTAAACCAGGACTAAACCAGGACTAAACCAGGACTAGACCAGGACTAGACCAGGACTAGACCAGGACTAGACCAGGACTAGACCAGGACTAAACCAGGACTAAACCAGGACTAGACCAGGACTAGACCAGGACTAGACCAGGACTAAACCAGAATGTACCTGCTGCCAGACCGAAGGTCCAGACCAGGACTAGACCAGGACTAGACCAGGACTAAACCAGAATGTACCTGCTGCCAGACCGAAGGTCCAGACCAGGACTAGACCAGGACTAGACCAGGACTAAACCAGGACTAAACCAGAATGTACCTGCTGCCAGACCGAAGGTCCAGACCAGGACTAAACCAGGACTAAACCAGGACTAAACCAGGACTAAACCAGGACTAGACCAGGACTAAACCAGGACTAGACCAGGACTAGACCAGGACTAGACCAGGACTAGACCAGGACTAGACCAGGACTAGACCAGGACTAGACCAGGACTAGACCAGGACTAGACCAGGACTAAACCAGAATGTACCTGCTGCCAGACCGAAGGTCCAGACCAGGACTAGACCAGGACTAGACCAGGACTAGACCAGGACTAGACCAGGACTAGACCAGGACTAGACCAAGACTAAACCAGGACTAAACCAGAATGTACCTGCTGCCAGACCGAAGGTCCAGACCAGGACTAGACCAGGACTAGACCAGGACTAGACCAGGACTAGACCAGGACTAGACCAAGACTAGACCAAGACTAGACCAAGACTAGACCAGGACTAGACCAGGACTAGACCAGGACTAGACCAGAATGTACCTGCTGCCAGACCAGGACTAGACCAGGACTAGACCAGGACTAGACCAGGACTAGCCCAGGACTAGCCCAGGACTAGCCCAGGACCAGACCAGGACCAGACCAGGACCAGACCAGGACCAGACCAGGACTAGACCAGGACTAGACCAGGTCCAGACCAGGTCCAGACCAGGTCCAGACCAGGACTAGACCAGGACTAGACCAGGACTAGACCAGGTCCAGACCAGGACTAGACCAGGACTAGACCAGGACTAGACCAGGACTAAACCAGGACTAAACCAGGACTAGACCAGGACTAGACCAGGACTAAACCAGAATGTACCTGCTGCCAGACCGAAGGTCCAGACCAGGACTAGACCAGGACTAGACCAGGACTAGACCAGGACTAGACCAGGACTAGACCAAGACTAAACCAGGACTAAACCAGAATGTACCTGCTGCCAGACCGAAGGTCCAGACCAGGACTAGACCAGGACTAGACCAGGACTAGACCAAGACTAGACCAAGACTAGACCAGGACTAGACCAGGACTAGACCAGGACTAGACCAGGACTAGACCAGGACTAAACCAGAATGTACCTGCTGCCAGACCGAAGGTCCAGACCAGGACTAGACCAGGACTAGACCAGGACTAGACCAGGACTAGACCAGGACTAAACCAGGACTAAACCAGGACTAGACCAGGACTAGACCAGAATGTACCTGCTGCCAGACCGAAGGTCCAGACCAGGACTAAACCAGGACTAAACCAGGACTAGACCAGGACTAGACCAGGACTAGACCAGGACTAAACCAGAATGTACCTGCTGCCAGACCGAAGGTCCAGACCAGGACTAAACCAGGACTAAACCAGGACTAGACCAGGACTAAAGCAGGACTAAACCAGAATGTACCTGCTGCCAGACCGAAGGTCCAGACCAGGACTAAACCAGGACTAAACCAGGACTAGACCAGGACTAGACCAGGACTAGACCAGGACTAGACCAGGACTAGACCAGGACCAGACCAGGACCAGACCAGGACCAGACCAGGACCAGACCAGGACCAGACCAGGACTAGACCAGGACCAGACCAGGACCAGACCAGGACCAGACCAGGACTAAACCAGGACTAAACCAGGACTAGACCAGGACTAGACCAGGACTAGACCAGGACTAGACCAGGACTAAACCAGAATGTACCTGCTGCCAGACCGAAGGTCCAGACCAGGACTAAACCAGGACTAGACCAGGACTAGACCAGGACTAGACCAGGACTAGACCAGGACTAGACCAGGACTAGACCAGGACTAGACCAGGACTAGACCAGGACTAAACCAGGACTAGACCAGGACTAAACCAGGACTAGACCAGGACTAGACCAGGACCAGACCAGGACCAGACCAGGACTAGACCAGGACTAGACCAGGACTAAACCAGGTCTAAACCAGGTCCAGACCAGGACCAGACCAGGACCAGACCAGGACCAGACCAGGACCAGACCAGGACCAGACCAGGACTAGACCAGGACTAGACCAGGACTAGACCAGGACTAGACCAGGACTAGACCAGGACTAAACCAGGACTAAACCAGGTCTCTCTTTTCAGTGAGAAGGGTCTCCGTAGGACGAAGACGATGAGGAAGTCCACAGAACCACGCTGGAGCCAGACCTTCATTTTTGGACCGGTCCTCCTCCGGGACCTGACCCACCGGACCCTCGAGCTCACAGTCTGGGACCAGAACCGGGTCCAAGACCAGACCAGAGACCACATCCACAGCCAGGACCAGGGAAGCCAGCTGCTGGGACAGGTCAGACTGACTTTAGTCCTGGGTTAGACCTGGT
The DNA here is from genome assembly GCA_036785185.1 of Paratrypauchen microcephalus. Classification (NCBI taxonomy): domain Eukaryota; kingdom Metazoa; phylum Chordata; class Actinopteri; order Gobiiformes; family Gobiidae; genus Paratrypauchen; species Paratrypauchen microcephalus. Next base: position 387,840 of record JAVJIX010000210.1, read on the forward strand.
TTAGTCCCGGTTTAGTCCTGTTTCAGTCCTGTTTCAGTCCTGTTTTAGTCCCGGTTTAGTCCCGGTTTAGTCCCGGTTTAGTCCCGGTTCAGTCCCGGTTTAGTCCCGGTTCAATCCTGGTTCAGTTCTCTCCTGTTGTTGCAGGTTCTGATCGGTCTGGAGGGGGCGCTGTTGGACGACCAGCCGCACTGGTACAAACTGCAGCTGCCCCAGAGTGCCCCCTGTGGCCTGCGGAGGACACTGCAGCAGGGCCGCTCTCTGCCCCGAGTCCAGACCCTGGACCAGGACTACGCCTCCCGAGACCTGGACCAGGACCAGGACCTGGACCAGGACGGGATCGGGGTCATCTCAGGTACTGTCCCCATAGGCTAACCCGCTAACCCGCTAAACCGCTAACCACCGCGTCACAAACAGGAAGTGTTCATGGGCACGATTGGGCTCCACGGACTCTGGCTCCAGTTCAGTTTAACTGCTGAGGACCAGGTCTAGAAGAGGACCAGGTCTAGAGATCAGGTCTAGAGACCAGGTCTAAAAGAGGACCAGGTCTAGAGACCAGGTCTAGAAGAGGACCAGGTCTAGAGACCAGGTCTAGAGACCAGGTCTAGAAGAGGACCAGGTCTAGAGACCAGGTCTAGAGACCAGGTCTAGAAGAGGACCAGGTCTAGAGACCAGGTCTAGAGACCAGGTCTAAAAGAGGACCAGGTCTAGAGACCAGGTCTAGAGAACAGGTCTAGAGAACAGGTCTAGAAGAGGACCAGGTCTAGAGAACAGGTCTAGAGAACAGGTCTAGAAGAGGACCAGGTCTAGAGACCAGGTCTAGAGACCAGGTCTAGAGACCAGGTCTAGAAGAGGACCAGGTCTAGAGACCAGGTCTAGAAGAGGACCAGGTCTAGAGACCAGGTCTAGAGACCAGGTCTAGAGACCAGGTCTAGAGACCAGGTCTAGAGACCAGGTCTAAAAGAGGACCAGGTCTAGAGACCAGGTCTAGACGAGGACCAGGTCTAGAGACCAGGTCTAGACGAGGACCAGGTCTAGAGACCAGGTCTAGACGAGGACCAGGTCTAGAGACCAGGTCTAGACGAGGACCAGGTCTAGAGACCAGGTCTAGAGATCAGGTCTAAAAGAGGACCAGGTCTAGAGACCAGGTCTAGAGATCAGGTCTAGAGATCAGGTCTAAAAGAGGACCAGGTCTAGAGACCAGGTCTAGAGACCAGGTCTAGACGAGGACCAGGTCTAGAGACCAGGTCTAGAGACCAGGTCTAGACGAGGACCAGGTCTAGAGACCAGGTCTAGAGATGAGGTCTAGACGAGGACCAGGTCTAGAGATCAGGTCTAGAAGAGGACCAGGTCTAGAGAACAGGTCTAGAAGAGGACCAGGTCTAGAGAACAGGTCTAGAAGAGGACCAGGTCTAAAAGAGGACCAGGTCTAGAGACCAGGTCTAGAAGAGGACCAGGTCTAGAAGAGGACCAGGTCTAGAAGAGGACCAGGTCTAGAAGAGGACCAGGTCTAGAAGAGGACCAGGTCTAGAAGAGGACCAGGTCTAGAAGGAGACCAGGTCTAGACGAGGACCAGGTCTAGAAGAGGACCAGGTCTAGACGAGGACCAGGTCTAGAGACCAGGTCTAGACGAGGACCAGGTCTAGACGAGGACCAGGTCTAGACGAGGACCAGGTCTAGACGAGGACCAGGTCTAGACGAGGACCAGGTCTAGACGAGGACCAGGTCTAGACGAGGACCAGGTCTAGACGAGGACCAGGTCTAGACGAGGACCAGGTCTAGACGAGGACCAGGTCTAGACGAGGACCAGGTCTAGAAGAGGACCAGGTCTAGAAGAGGACCAGGTCTAGAAGAGGACCAGGTCTAGAAGAGGACCAGGTCTAGAAGAGGACCAGGTCTAGAAGAGGACCAGGTCTAGAAGAGGACCAGGTCTAGAAGAGGACCAGGTCTAGACGAGGACCAGGTCTAGACGAGGACCAGGTCTAGACGAGGACCAGGTCTAGAGACCAGGTCTAGACGAGGACCAGGTCTAGACGAGGACCAGGTCTAGACGAGGACCAGGTCTAGACGAGGACCAGGTCTAGACGAGGACCAGGTCTAGACGAGGACCAGGTCTAGACGAGGACCAGGTCTAGACGAGGACCAGGTCTAGACGAGGACCAGGTCTAGAGACCAGGTCTAGACGAGGACCAGGTCTAGAGACCAGGTCTAGATGAGGACCAGGTCTAGATGAGGACCAGGTCTAGAAGAGGACCAGGTCTAGAAGAGGACCAGGTCTAGAAGAGGACCAGGTCTAGAGACCAGGTCTAGAAGAGGACCAGGTCTAGAGACCAGGTCTAGACGAGGACCAGGTCTAGAGACCAGGTCTAGACGAGGACCAGGTCTAGACGAGGACCAGGTCTAGAAGAGGACCAGGTCTAGACGAGGACCAGGTCTAGAAGAGGACCAGGTCTAGAGGAGGACCAGGTCTAGAGGAGGACCAGGTCTAGAGACCAGGTCTAGACGAGGACCAGGTCTAGACGAGGACCAGGTCTAGACGAGGACCAGGTCTAGACGAGGACCAGGTCTAGAAGAGGACCAGGTCTAGAAGAGGACCAGGTCTAGAAGAGGACCAGGTCTAGAAGAGGACCAGGTCTAGAAGAGGACCAGGTCTAGAAGAGGACCAGGTCTAGAAGAGGACCAGGTCTAGAAGAGGACCAGGTCTAGAGACCAGGTTTAGACGAGGACCAGGTTTAGACGAGGACCAGGTCTAGAGACCAGGTCTAGAAGAGGACCAGGTCTAGAAGAGGACCAGGTCTAGAAGAGGACCAGGTCTAGAAGAGGACCAGGTCTAGAAGAGGACCAGGTCTAGAGACCAGGTCTAGAGACCAGGTCTAGAGACCAGGTCTAGAAGAGGACCAGGTCTAGACGAGGACCAGGTCTAGAGACCAGGTCTAGACGAGGACCAGGTCTAGATGAGGACCAGGCTTTATCTGGATCTTAACCGGTTTTTCCTCCTCAGATACTCTGTCCAGATGTAACAGTCTGGACTTTGGATCGTCCGTGTTGGTCCCAGACCAGGTTCTGACCCGAATCAGACCCTCCCCCCCCCACAGGTAACTCCTGAGCCCAGTCCACCCCCACAGTGGTTCTGTGGCCATGTTCTGTGTGGTTCTGTGTGGTTCTGCGTGTTCGGTTCTGACTGTGCGGTTCTGGTCTCAGCTCTCAGACTTTTTACCCTCTGCTCCGAGAAGACGCCGTTCGTCTGCTGCGAACCTCCAAACTCAGCCGCACCCAATCAGACGCCTCCGCCCACCCCCCGGACAGGTGAGAGCCAATCAGACACCTCCGCCCGCCCCCCGGACAGGTGAGAGCCAATCAGACCCCTCCGCCCGCCCCTTGGACAGGTGAGAGCCAATCAGACGCCTCCGCCCGCCCCCCGGACAGGTGAGAGCCAATCAGACGCCTCCGCCCGCCCCCCGGACAGGTGAGAGCCAATCAGACGCCTCCGCCCGCCCCCCGGACAGGTGAGAGCCAATCAGACGCCTCCGCCCGCCCCCGGACAGGTGAGAGCCAATCAGACGCCTCCGCCCGCCCCCCGGACAGGTGAGAGCCAATCAGACGCCTCCGCCCGCCCCCCCGGACAGGTGAGAGCCAATCAGACGCCTCCGCCCGCCCCCCCGGACAGGTGAGAGACAATCACAGCAGTCGGCTCCACATGACCTTCATCGAGGCTCATTCTGATCACGAGTATCATAGCAACAAAAGAGGAAAAAGGAGAAATTCAGTTTGTCGACTGGACAAAAGTATATTTGGTGGAATCCGTTTCTTCTGCTTCTTCAGTTCTGGTCAGACGCTGGTGGACACTGCCTATATCTGCCTGAAGGGGGCGCTCACTACAATGAAATGACTCTGAGACTCCCACACCTACTTGTTTACAGTTGGTGTTAGTTAGGTGGGCCTGTTAGATCTGCAGTGGGAGTGGAGTGTGGTAATGGTGTTTTCACACCTCTGGACCTGACGTGCTGCACTATTGTTTTCATTGTTTTCATTTACACTCAACAAAAATATAAACGCAACACTTTTGTTTTTGCTCCCATTTTTCCTGAGATGGACCCAAAGATCCAAAATTCACTCCAGATACACAACACTACCATTTCTCTCAAACATTGTTCACAAATCTGTTCAAATGTGTGACAGCAAGCACCTCTGCCCCGCCGAGACAATCCACCCCACCTCACAGGTGCGCCACATCAAGATGCCGATCCGACATCATGACCAGTGCACAGGTGCGCCCCAGACTGCCCACAATAAAAGGCCACCCCGAAATGTGCATTTTTTTTGCTTTATTGGGGGTCTGGGGACTCAGAACCAGTCAGTATCTGGTGTGACCACCATTTGCCTCATGCAGTGCAACACATCTTCTTCGCATAGAGTTTATCAGATTGTCAATTGTGGCCTGTGGAATGTTGGTCCACTCCTCTTCAATGGCTGTTATGGACAAAGAACACAGGTGCATTTTATTGATGGCATTTTGAATACACAGAGATACCGTAATGAGATCCTGAGGCCCATTGTTGTGCCATACATCCATGAACATCACCTCATGTTTCAGCAAGATAATGCACGGCCCCATGTTGCAAGGATCTGTACACAATTCTTGGAAGCTGAAAATGTCCCAGTTCTTGCATGGCCAGCATACTCACCGGACATGTCACCCATTGAGCATGTTTGGGATGTGCTTGACCAGCGTATACGACAGCGTGTACCAGCTCCCACTAATATCCAGCAACTTCGCACAGTCATTGAAGAGGAGTGGACCAACATTCCACAGGCCACAACTGACAATCTGATAAACTCTATGAGAAGAAGATGTGTTGCACTGCATGAGGCAAATGGTGGTCACACCAGATACTGACTGGTTCTGAGTCCCCAGACCCCCAATAAAGCAAAAAAAAATGCACATTTCGGGGTGGCCTTTTATTGTGGGCAGTCTGGGGCGCACCTGTGCACTGGTCATGATGTCGGATCGGCATCTTGATGTGGCGCACCTGTGAGGTGGGGTGGATTGTCTCGGCGGGGCAGAGGTGCTCGCTGTCACACATTTGGACAGATTTGTGAACAATGTTTGAGAGAAATGGTAGTGTTGTGTATCTGGAGTGAATTTTGGATCTTTGGGTCCATCTCAGGAAAAATGGGAGCAAAAACAAAAGTGTTGCGTTTATATTTTTGTTGAGTATAGGTTTGAGGGTTAGGGTTATTAGGTCTGAGAGGTGTTCTCTGTATTTCAGGAGGCGTCTGAGGAGGATGTCACTGGCTCCATCTCTGGACTCTCCTCATGACAGGTACACACACACACACACACACACAGACACACACACACACACACAGGGGGCGCTCTGACTTTCCTTTCTTCAGTTCCAGGTTCTATAACGGCTCAGTGCGTAACAGAAGCTGCAGGTGAAAACTGCTTTAGTCCTGCTTTATTCCTGGTTTATTCCTGGTTTAGTCCTGGTTCTGACTGAGTTCTGTCTCTGGTCTTAGTCCCGAGGTTTATCCATATAATGACGTTTATGAAGAGGAGCTGCTCAGGTACAGACCAAAACTCCCACAATCCCCTGTAGTCCTGCTCTAGTCTTGGTCTAGTCCTGGTCTAGTCCTGGTGTAGTCCTGCTCTAGTCCTGCTCTAGTCCTGCTCTAGTCCTGGTCTAGTCCTGCTCTAGTCCTGCTCTAGTCCTGCTCTAATCCTGGTCTAGTCCTGCTCTAGTCCTGCTCTAGTCCTGGTCTAATCCTGGTCTAGTCCTGCTCTAGTCTTGGTCTAGTCCTGGTCTAGTCCTACTATAGTCCTGGTCTAGTCCTGCTCTAATCCTGGTCTAGTCCTGGTGTAGTCCTGCTCTAGTCCTGCTCTAGTCCTGCTCTAGTCCTGGTCTAATCCTGGTCTAATCCTGGTCTAGTCCTGCTCTAGTCCTGGTCTAGTCCTGCTCTAGTCCTGGTCTAATCCTGGTCTAGTCCTGGTCTAGTCCTGCTCTAGTCCTGCTCTAGTCCTGGTCTAATCCTGGTCTAGTCCTGCTCTAGTCCTGCTCTAGTCCTGCTCTAGTCCTAGTTCAATTCTTGTTTAGACCTGATTTAGGTCTAAACCTAAACCAGGACTAAACCAGTCCTGGTTTAGTCCTGGTTCTGACCCAGTTCTCTCCAGGTCCCGGTCTCCTTGTCTGAGTCCAGTTTTTGGTCTCTCGTCTCGACAGCTTCCCCCGGCCCCCAACTGCAGCCGCAGTGAGTGAGAAACAATACCGCCTTAAACAATACCACCTTAAACAGGGTTCCAACATTGGTCCACTTCTCTTCTCCCTGTATATAAATGACGTCTGTCTGTCAGGATGTTAACGTCCAGATGTATGCAGACGACACGGTCATATATACATGCATATATACATATATATATATATATACATATATATATACATATATATATACATATATATTCATATATTCATATATACATGCATATATACATATATATATACATACATATATTCATATATACATACATATATACATATATATTCATATATACATACATATATACATACATATATATATTCATATATACATACATATATACATACATACATATATATATTCATATATACATACATACATATATATATATTCATATATACATGGGACAAGGATGCTGGGCAGGTCGCTGTCAAACTTATCACAGCTATAGAAAAAGTGGCGAGGTGCCTCACACTCAACATAAAGAAAACAGCAGCTGTACTTTGTCAACAAAAGTAAACACTTTTTCCCACCATCAATGTACAAGGAGAAAACATACAAAACGTCACCAGCTTCATATACCTGGGTATAACTCTGGATCCCACTCTCACATTTAAAAACACATAAAACACGTGTGCCAAAGCCTCAACTACAACAACATAAAAACCTTCAGAAGCATCAGAAACTCACTCACTCTGGACCAGCTCACACCTTCTTCAACGCCATGATCATGTCTCGATCTTTTTACCGCAGAACATCCTGGTCCCAGGCGGGCAAATCTACATTAAAACCATTAGAATCCTGACACAAACACGCCAATACCATCACTGTCATATACTCCAAAAATACACACTTCTAAACTCTGATAATGTACTGAAATACACATCTATTCGAATGGCTTACAAAATCCTACATAACACTGCACCTGCACCTCTAAAACATCCAATTCACATCAGCAACAACCTCCAGAACCACACGGGCCTCCACCAGGGGGCAGTGTGCCATCCCAAAAAGAAAAACTGCTTTTGGACAGTTGGCCTTTTCCTACAGTGCAATAAAAGAACCAACTCCGAGACAACATAAAAAATCAACCCAACTATGACTCCTTTTCCAAAGAACTAAAAAAATGGCTATGGACTGGTCAGACTTGTCAGCACTGAAGCACTTACTTTCTGTTCCCGGTGTATTATGTTTTATCCATCCATCTATCCATGTTCTTCCTCTTATCCGGGGCCGGGTCGCGGCGGGGGCAACAGTCTAAACAGGGACTCCCAGACGTCCTTCACCCCGGACATTTCCTGCAGCTCCTCCAGGGGGACCCCCAAGGTGTTCCCAGGCCAGCCAGGAGACATAGTCCCTCCAGCGTGTCCTGGGTCTTCCCGGGGGCCTCCTCCTGGTGGGACGTGCCGGGAACACCTCCTGAGGGAGGCATCCAGAAGGCGTCCAGAACAGACGCCAAGCTCCTCCCGTGTGACTGAGCTCCTCACCCTATCTCTAAGGGAGCGTCCAGCCACTCTGTGGAGGAAACTCATTTCGGCCGCTTGTATCCACGATCTTGTCCTTTCGGTCATTACCCAGAGCTCATGACCATAGTTGAGGGGAGGAACGTAGATCGACCGGTAAATTGAGAGCTTCACTTTTCGGCTCAGCTCCCTCTTCACCACAACGGTCCGGTACAGCTACCGCATCACTGCCGACGCTGCACCGATCCGCTTGTCAATCTCATGCTCCATCATCCCCTCACTCGTGAACAAGACCCCGAGATACTTGAACTCCTCCACTTGAGGCAAGTGGAACTCTCCACCCACCCGGAGAGGGCACCAGCTTTTTCCAGTCGAGAACAATGGCCTCGGATTTGGAGGAGCTGATCCTCATCCCAGCCGCTTCACACTCGGCTGCGAACCGCCCCAGTGCACATTGGAGGTCCCGGTTCGATGAAGCCATCAGGACAACATCATCTGCAAACAGCAGAGATGAGATCTTGTGGTTCCCAAACCGGATCCCCTCCGGCCCCTGACTGCGCCTAGAAATTCTGTCCATAAATATAATGAACAGAACCGGTGACAAAGGGCAGCCCTGGCGTAGTCCAACATGCACCGGAAACAGGTCCGACTTACTACCGGCAATGAAACACAGCTCCTGCTCCGGTCATACAGGGACCGAACAGCCCTTAGCAAAGAGCCCCGGACCCCGTACTCCCAGAACACTCTCCACAGGACGCCACGAGGGACACGGTCGATCTTCTCCAGATCCACATAGCACATGTGGACTGGTCGGGCAAACTCCCATGCACCCTCGAGCAGCCGATGGAGAGTATAGAGCTGGTCCAGTGTTCCCCGGCCGGGACGAAAACCACACTGCTCCTCCTGAATCCGAGGTACGACTATCGGTCGAATTCTCCTCTCCAGCACCCTGGAATAGACCTTACCGGGAAGGCTGAGGAGTGTGATTCCCCGGTAGTTGGAACACACCCTCCGGTCCCCCTTCTTAAACAGAGGGACCACCACCCCGGTCTGCCAGTCCGGAGGTACTGTCCAGCCAAGACAGCCCCACAACATCCAGAGACCTGAGATACTCAGGACGGATCTCATCCACCCCCGGGGCCTTGCCACCGAGGAGCTTTCCAACCACCTCAGTGACTTCAGCCAGGGTGATGAACGAGTCCGCCTCCGAGTCTCCAGCCTCTGCTTCCTCCTTGGAAGACGTGACAGTGGGATTGAGGAGATCCTCAAAGTATTCCTTCCACTGTCCGATAACATCCCCTGTCGAGGTCAACGGCTCCCCACCCGCACCGTAAACAGTGTTGGTGAAGTACTGCTTCCCCCTCCTGAGGCGGCAGACGGTTTGCCAGAATTTCTTTGAGGCCGTCCAAAGTCCTCCTCCATGGCCTCTCCGAACTCCTCCCAACCCCGAGTTTCTTTTCCTCCCAACCCTCTGCGACCGCCCGGGCTGCAGCACGCTTGGCCCAGCGGTATCTGTCTCGGCGGTATGTGCCTCAGGAGTCCCACGAGCCAACAAGGCCCGATAAGACTCCTCCTTCAGCCTGACGGCATCCCTTACTTCCGGTGTCCACCACCGAGTTCGGGGATTGCCGCCGCGACAGGCACCACAGACCTTACAACCACAGCTAGAGGTGGCTGCATCGACAATAGAGGCCGAGAACAAAGCCCACTCAGACTCTATGTCCCCAGCCCCCCCCCCAGAATCCGGGAGAAGCTCTCCCGGAGGTGTGAGTTGAAGGGCTCTGCCAGACGTTCCCAACAGACCTTCACGATACGCTTGGACCTGCCAGGTCTCTCCGGCTTCCTCCCCCGCCAGCGGACCCAGCTCACAACCAGGTGGTGATCGGTTGACAGCTCTGCCCCTCTCTTCACCCGAATGCCCAAGACACGCGGCCGGAGGTCAGATGACACGACAACAAAGTTGATCATTGACCTCCGTCCTAGGGTGTCCTGGTGCCACGTGCACTGATGGACACCCTTGTGCTCGAACATGGTGTTCGTTATGGACAAACTGTGGCTGGCACAGAAGTCCAATAACAGAACACCGCTCGGGTTCAGATCAGGGAGGCTGTTCCTCCCAATCACCCCTCTCCAGGTGTCACTGTCATTGCCCACGTGGGCGTTGAAGTTCCCCAGGAGAACAACGGAGTCCCCAGTCAGTGCACTGTCCAGTACCCCTCCCAGGCACTCCAAGAAGGCCGGGTACTCTGCACTGCTGTTCGGCCCATAGGCCGACACAACAGTGAGAGACCTGTCCCCGACCCGAAGGCGCAGGGACGCGACCCTCTCGTTCACTGGGGTGAACTCCAACACTCGGCGGCTGAGCTGTGGGGCAATGAGCAGGCCCACACCGGCGCGCTGCCGTTCCCCGCGGGCAGCGTCAGAGAAATGGAGGGTCCAGCCCCCCTCAAGGAGTTGGGTTCCAGACCCCAAGCTGTGCGTGGAGGTGAGGCCAACTATATCCAGTCGGTAACATTCAACCTCCCGCACGAGCTCAGGCTCCTTCCCCCCCAGCGAGGTGACATTCCATGTCCCCAGAGCTAGTCTCCATGTCCGGAGATCGGGCCGTTGAGGCCCCTGCCTTCGACTGCCGCGCAGATCAATCAATCAATCACACAATATTTATAAAGCGCTTTTCATCATAGGTCATAGTTGCTTCATTGTCGAAAAACAATCATATGTACATGTACATAGAGTGAATTCAAAATCTCTTTTCCCCACTAACCAGGCAGGACAGTGATAGAGCGGCATGCGCGCGCCGCCGACTGGGAGATACAGAGTGGAAAAGATGCAATACAATCAATGACAATTATACACAACATGTAATGACAGAAAACAATTGGATAGATAACATACAGTGTTTTTTTTACTTTGGCAACAAGAGGGAAGGGTGTGGGGCAAGGGAAAAGATCAGAAATCAATTAAATTGATTGAAAACTGAAGAAGAAGCAGACATCCTAAAAATAGACAGGGCAGTATTACTTAATACATGTGAGTGTGAGTCCAATAGTGTGTGGCAATGTTTTTGTGAGGTAAGCGGCAGCTGTCGGCCTTGGACGTGTTTGTGCAGAAGATGCAGTCAAAAGTCCAGTTGGATCACATTTTCCCAGGAGAATTAATTACAAAAGGGGAATTTAACATAAGCGATACATTTTAGAACCCAGGCGAACAGACAATTTGCCAGAACTCTGGTTTCTGTCAGGTACCCACTTCCTGCAGGTCTGTGCGACTCGCAATCTTCCCCCCGCACGCATGACAATGAATACGGACTGAGCCGCTGTTCCCCACAGTTCCACATCCATTTATCCCCGATGGTATCTAGCGCCAGGTGGATCCCACAGATGGAATAAACGTTCATCTGTGTTTTTCCTTCTGATGTTGTCCCCCCGAGTTCACAGTTCCCCGTACTGAGCGGCGGATCGGGGCTCTTTTATCCGCTCGGCTCCAATTAGTGATGGGTCAGAAAACATCCCCCAGGCCAATCCAGATGTCCTGCCATCAAGATTCCAATAGTGAATCGCTCTGTGTCCTCCGGTAACAGGGGTGCCAGGCACACGACGCGTCCTTCGTGTATCAGGCAGCACATCCCCGTAGGACTGACCGGCTCTCCAGACCGGCGCTTCTCCGTGAAAAAAAGCGTAGAGACCAGCTTTATCCAATTCATACAAAAAGTAACACAAGGCGATCTCTTTGCACCAGCCCCTTATGGATCGTCCTGCGGGTGGTGGGTTCACATGAGGACAGCCCCACGTTGCTCCTTCGGGCTGAGCCCGGCCGGGCCCCACGGGGAAAGGCCCGGCCACTAGGCGCTTGTTGGCGTGCACCCACCCGAGGCCTGGCTCCAGGGTGGGGCCCCGGTAACGCCAGTCCAGGCGACGTATCTGACCTTGATCTAATGTTCATCATAAAAGGCTTCTGAACCGCTCTTAGTCTCCCATCCCCCAGGACCTGTTTGCCTTGGGTGACCAGGGGCATGAAGCCCCCGACAACAGAAGCTCCCGGGATGGACAGATGGAAATTAGCTATGAGCTACAATCTGGTACAAACATCTCTGCCATTGTGCTTAATGTAATTGTACACTGTCCTAATAAACCAATAAATGAAATGACTCAAACCCCTCCACCACGTTAAGGTGGCGGCTCAAGGAGGGGTGCTATGTTTTTTTTTAAAGTTTACTCTTTAATATTGTGATGTGAATGTTGTATGTGTGCGAATGTGTGCTTTTTATATTGTTGAATGTGTAAATTGTATAATTTATTATTGTTCCTCAGGGACTGCAGATGGAAACGAGCTGTTTACCTATAATCTGGTGCAGTACATGTCTGTTTTATGAGCATAATGTCTCTGTACACTGTCCCTTCAAATAAACACTAATAATAATAATAAACAATACTGCCTTAAACAATACCGCCTTAAAAACTCTCCTGTGTGACTGTTTCTCTTGTGAGGAAATGTCCCGCAGTGGGGCTTTAACTGTCCCTGTGTTTCAGATGGAGAACTGTGTGACACAGTGCAGTCAGGTACAGGACTGAACCAGGAATAAACCAGAACTGAACCAGGACTAAACCAGGACTGAACCAGGACTAAATCAGGACTGAACCAGGAATAAACCAGAACTGACCCAGGACTAAACCTGGACTGAACCAGGACTAAACCAGGACTGACCCAGGACTAAACCAGGACTGAACCAGGAATAAACCAGGACTGAACCAGAAGTGAACCAGGACTAAACCAGGACTGAACCAGGACTAAACCAGGACTGACCCAGGACTGAACCAGAACTAAACCAGGACTGAACCAGGACTAAACCAGGACTGAACCAGGACTAAATCAGGACTGAACCAGGACTAAACCAGGACTGAACCAGGAATAAACCAGGACTGAACCAGAACTAAACCAGGACTGAACCAGGACTAAACCAGGACTGAACCAGGACTAAATCAGGACTGAACCAGAACTAAACCAGGACTGACCCAGGACTAAACCAGGACTGAACCAGGACTAAATCAGGACTGAACCAGGACTAAACCAGGACTGAACCAGGACTGAACCAGGACTGAACCAGGACTAAACCAGGACTGAACCAGAACTAAACCAGAACTAAACCAGAACTAAACCAGGACTAAACCAGAACTGAACCAGGACTAAATCAGGACTGAACCAGGAATAAACCAGGACTGAACCAGGAATAAACCAGGACTAAATCAGGACTAAACCAGGACTGAACCAGGACTGAACCAGGACTAAACCAGAACTAAACCAGAACTAAACCAGGACTGAACCAGGACTAAACCAGGACTGAACCAGGACTGAACCAGGACTGAACCAGGAATAAACCAGGACTAAATCAGGACTAAATCAGGACTAAACCAGAACTAAACCAGAACTAAACCAGGACTGAACAAGGACTAAACCAGAACTAAACCAGAACTAAACCAGGACTGAACCAGGACTAAACCAGGACTGAACCAGGACTGAACCAGGACTAAACCAGAACTAAACCAGAACTAAACCAGGGCAGAACCAGGACTAAATCAGGACTGAAACAGGAATAAACCAGAACTGAACTAGGACTAAACCAGAACTGAACCAGGACTAAATCAGGACTGAACCAGGAATAAACGAGAACTGAACCAGGACTAAACCAGGACTGAACCAGGACTAAATCAGGACTGAACCAGGAATAAACCAGAACTGAACCAGGAATAAACCAGAACTGACCCAGGACGAAACCTGGACTGAACCAGGACTAAACCAGGACTGAACCAGGACTAAACCAGGACTGAACCAGGAATAAACCAGAACTGACCCAGGACTAAACCAGGACTGAACCAGAACTAAACCAGAACTAAACCAGGACTGAACCAGGACTAAACCAGGACTGAACCAGGACTAAATCAGGACTGAAACAGGAATAAACCAGAACTAAACCAGGACTGAACCAGGACTAAACCAGGACTAAATCAGGACTAAACCAGGACTGAACCAGGACTGACCCAGGACTAAACCAGGACTGAACCAGGAATAAACCAGGACTGAACCAGGACTAAATCAGGACTAAACCAGGACTGAACCAGGAATAAACCAGGACTGAACCAGGACTAAACCAGAACTAAACCAGGAATAAACCTGGACTGAACCAGGACTAAATCTGGACTGAACCAGGACTAAATCAGGACTAAACCAGGACTGAACCAGGACTAAACCAGGACTGAACCAGGACTAAATCAGGACTGAACCAGGAATAAACCAGAACTGACCCAGGACTAAACCAGGACTGAACCAGGACTGAACCAGGACTGAACCAGGACTAAACCAGGACTAAACCAGAACTAAACCAGGACTGAATCTTTCTCTGTTTCAGTTCTGTCTTTGTTCTCGGCTCCTCCAGTCATCAGAGTCCAGGCCCCGCCCCCCGCCACACACACCCCGCCCACGTATGCTCATGCTCCGCCTCCTGCAGCCCCGCCCCCTGCAGCCCCACCTCCTCAGTCCTCTCTCCCAAACGCGGCTCCTCATTGGTCGTACTCAGCCACTCCTCCTGCAGCAGCCCCGCCTCCTGTACCTCCTCAGGCCCCTCCCACTGCTGCAGTAGCTCCTCCTCCATGTGCACAGGCCCCTCCCCCTGTAGCCCCGCCCACTGCTGTAGCTCCTCCCCCTGCCCCTGTCATGAATGGTGTTACTCCTGTAACCACGCCTCCTTCTGCTCCTGTGGCTCCTCCTCCATCCGCAGCCCCGCCCCCGGCAGTGCAGGCCCCGCCCCCTGCTGCTGTAGCCCCTCCCCCCGCAGCACAAACCCCGCCCCCTGCAGCACAAACCCCACCCCCTGTTGCTGTAGCTCCGCCTCCTGTTCAAACAAATGTCCCTGTGACCACGCCTCCTGCTGTAGCCCCTCCCCCTGTCCCCGTAGCCCCTCCCCCTGCCTCTTCTCCCCCTGCAGCACAAGCCCCTCCCCCTGCTCCCGTAGCCCCTCCCCCTCCAGCTGAAGCCCCTCCCACTGCTGCCATCTCGTCCAATGGCGTCTCTGCAGCAGCTCTGACGTCACAGGCCTCCACAGAAGCCCCGCCCCTTCCTCTTCCTCCCACAGAGCCGGCCACGCCCCCAGCCCAGGCCCCGCCCCCTCAGACCCCAGGTGAGACTGATGATTCGCTCATTTTGACCTGTAAAATATAACAGGAAACAGATTAGTAGAAATAGTTCTGAGTCAGTCCTGAGCTGTTCTCTGATTGGTCGCTGTGTGTGATGTCATCAGAGCTGGACAGGCGCTCAGCAACGCCCGGCGGCACCAGGAAAGGTCAGACTTCTGTTTGTTTATTTAAACAGTTTTGTTCAGTTGTGTTCTGGACGCTCAGAGTGTGTTTCCTGCAGAGGTCACATGGGAGGACCAGCAGAAGAAACCGGCCAATGGAGAGGCTCCTCTGAAGGACACGAACAAGGTCTGACCAATCAGCTCTCTGTGCTGACCCCTGCTGACCCCTGACCTCTGCTGACCCCTGACCTCTGCTGACCCCTGCTGACCCCTGACCTCTGCTGACCCCTGCTGACTCCGGCTGACCCCTGACCTCTGCTGACCCCTGACCTCTGCTGACCCCTGCTGACTCTGGCTGACCCCTGACCTCTGCTGACCCCTGACCTCTGCTGACCCCTGACCTCGGGTGACCCCTGCTGACCCCTGACCTCTGTCCTCAGATGAGCTCGTCTCTGAAGTCCTTAGACTCAGACGGCACCGACGCTGTGGATCCTCAGGCCCTAAGGTACAAACACACACCTGTCCTGGTTTAGTCCTGGTTTAGTCCTGGTTTAGACCTGGTTTAGACCTGGTTTAGACCTGGTTTAGTTCTGGTTTAGCCCTGGTTTAGTCCTGGTTTAGACCTGGTTTAGTCCTGGTTTAGTCCTGGTTTAGTTCTGGTTTAGTCCTGGTTTAGTCCTGGTTTAGTCCTGGTTTAGTTCTGGTTTAGTTCTGGTTTAGTCCTGGTTTAGTCCTGGTTTAGACCTGGTATAGTCCTGGTTTAGTCCTGGTTTAGTTCTGGTTTAGTCCTGGTTTAGTCCTGGTTCAGTCCTGGTTTAGCCCTGGTTTAGTCCTGGTTTAGTCCTGGTTTAGTCCTGGTTTAGTTCTGGTTTAGCCCTGGTTTAGTCCTGGTTTAGACCTGGTTTAGTTCTGGTTTAGTCCTGGTTTAGTCCTGGTTTAGTCTGGGGGCGGTGCATACGCCGTAGGTGACGTCTCGTCCAATCAGAATCTGATTGGCTCTGACTTAGAGAAAAGGAGAGAGGGGAGGTAATGAGGAAAGGAAACAGGAAGCAAGAAGACATTCGCTTCCTTCGGTAAAACTGACTCAAACGATACGATACCGTCCTCATGTGATCCAATACTGGCTCACACCAATACTGACTCTCCTGTGATTGGTCCCTCCTCTTTCTCCTCTGATTGGTCGAGAAGCAGCAGGGCGGCGTCGGTGGATTTGGGGGCGGTTCTGGAGCAGCCAAAGGAAGTGACATCATCAGAGGAGGGCGGGGCCTCGCTGCAGAAGAGCGAATCGATGGAGTTTGAGGAGGAAGAGGAGGAGGAGGAGCCAAAGTGAGTGACATCACATAAAATATAAAACAATAAAACGGTAAAATGATCAAATAAAGATAAGATAAGACTTTATTGATCTCACACAGGAGAAATTTACTTGCCACAGTAGCTCCAGGCAGGGACAGTTTGAACAAGAAAGAAAAAGTGCATGTGGGCAAGAATGGGATAAAAGAAGTAATACTAAAATAAGTAATAAAAATAATAATAAGAACAGTAACTAGAGGAGTATGGAGAAAAAGATATATTGCACATTTGGACTATATAGCGGAGTTATACAGTCTGATGAAATAAGTAATAATGATAAAAAACAGTAACTAGGGGAGTATGGCAAAAGGATATTTCCCGTCTGGACTCTACAGTAGAATTATACAGTCTGATGGTGGTGGGGATGAAGGATCTGCGGTAGCGCTCCTTCTTGCACTGGGGGTGCCTCAGTCGGCTGCTGAAGGAGCTGCTCAGCTCCTCTACAGTCCGGTGCAAAGAGTGAGAGGTGTCGTCCATGATGGATGTGAATTTGGCCAGTACCCTCCTCTCGGCCACCTCCTCTACAGAGTCCAGAGGACAGCCCAGGACAGAGCTGGTCCTCCTGACCAGCTTATTAAGTCTCTTTCTGTCCCGCTCTGTGCTGCTCGGGGCCCAGCAGACGACAGCGTAGAGGAGAGCAGAGGCCACCACAGAGTCATAGTCTTGAGCAGAGGCCTGCACACTCCAAAGGACCTCAGTCTCCTCAGGAGGTGGAGGTGACTTTGGCCCTTCTTGTACAGGGCGTCGGTGTTGTGGGACAAGTCCAGTTTATTGTTGAGGTGAACACCCAGGTACTTGAAACTGTCCACAGTCTCTATGTCCTGCCCCTGGATGTTCACCGGTGAATGAAGTAGTGGTCTCCTCCTGAAGTCCATCACCAGCTCCTTTGTCTTACTGGTGTTAAGGCACAGGTGGTTGCGCCCACACCAGTCCACAAAGTTTCTGATGACCGAGCGGTACTCCAGCTCATTCTCCTCAGACACACAGCCCACAATGTTGAATGCCAAGTCATCAGAGAACTTCTGGAGATGGCAGCTGTCCGTGTTGTATGTGAAGTCCGAAGTGTATATGTTGAAGAGGAAGGGTGAGAGGACAGTTCCCTGGGGGGCCCCAGTGCTGCAGACTACCACCTCTGACTCACAGTCGCACGTACTGTGGACGGTCAGTGAGGTAGTCGATGGTCCAGGCAGCGAGATGTCCATCCACTCTCACGTCCTCCAGCTTCCCCCGCAGCAGCGCCAGCCTGATGGTGTTGAAGGTGCTGGAGAAGTCAAAAAACATGACTCTCACAACACTCCCGGCGGTCTCTAGGTGGGTGAGCACCCGCTGCAGCAAGTAGATGACGGCGTCCTCTACTCCTACGTTTGGCTTGTAGGCACACTGCAGCGGGTCCAGGGTGGGGCTCACCACAGAGCGGAGGTGGCTGAGGATCACCCTCTCCATGGTCTTCATGAGGTGGGAGGTCAAGGCGACTGGTCTGTAGTGGGCCGGTTCCCTGGCGTTTGTTGTTTTGGGAACCGGGACCACACAGGAGGTCTTCCACAGGACGGGGACCTTCTCCAGGCTGAGGCTCAGATTGAACATGTAGCAGAGAACCTCACAGAGCTGGTCTGCACAGGTTCTCAGCAGCCTGGGGCAGATACCGTCAGGTCCTGCGGATTTCCTCTGCCTAAGTCGCCTAAGCTCCCTCCTCACCTCGTCCGATGTGATGGAGAGGGGGGAGTGAGGGGGGGACTGGGGTGGACTGCAGGGGGTGGTAGTGGGGGGTGGAGGGGGGCTGGTGCTGGGTTGGGTCCGTGTGAAGAGGGAAGGGGATGTGGCTACTGGCCCGGGGAGGTGTGAAGAGGAGGGGGGAGTCGGCAGAGGGTCAGAGGGGGTGGGGTTAAAGTAACAGTTTAATTCATCCTCAGTCCTCTCCACATGCCCCGTACGGTGTTCTGGGCCAGCTGCTCCTCCATCTTCCTCCCATAGTCCTTTTTGGCCCGTCGGATCCTCCACTGGAGCTCTCTCTGGACCCTTTTCTGCTCCTCTCTGTCCCCTGAGTTGAAAGCCCTTTTCTTCTGGTTCAGGAGGGCTTTAAGGGGTGACCCAGGGGTGGTTGTTGGGGAAACACCGTACTCTCCTGGTTGGCACAGTGTTCTCCACGCAGAAGTTGATGTAGTCTGTGATGCAATGGGTCAGGCCGTTGATGTCGTTTCCATAAGAGTCAGTGAAAATGTCCCAGTCAGTGTTCTGGAAACAGCCCCTCAGACTCTCACAGGCCTCCTGAGTCCAAAGCTTCACAGACCGCTTCTGCACAGGTCCTCTTCGCACCCTGGGTGTGTATTCCGGGAGCAGGTAAACTAGACAGTGATCCGAGCGTCCGAGCGGGGGGAGGGGGGCGGAGGTGTAAGCGTCTTTGATATTGGCGTAAAACAAGTCCAGAGTCTTATTGTCTCTCGTGGGGAATGTGACGTATTGTGTGAAAGTGGGAAGAGTAGCGGAAAGTGATGTGTGGATAAAGTCTCCAGTGATCAGAAAGAGGGGGCGCGAATGACGTGTCAGCATGTCATTCACAATGCTGTGGAGCTGCTCGCATGCTGCCGCTCCATCTGCCGATGGGGGAACGTACCAACAAAAAATAATAATATGTGAGAATTCCCTTGGCAGATAAAACGGCCTCATACTCACAGCCAGAATTTCGATGTCCCGGGAGCACAGCTGATGTTTCATGTGCACGTTCCCGGGATGACACCAGCTTTCATTAATGAAAAAAATCAGTCCTCCTCCTCGTGTTTTCCCTCTCTCCGTTGCAGTCCGGTCTGCATGCCTCATAATAAATCCGTCCAGTGAGGTTACATTGTCTGGTATATTCCCATTCAGCCACGTTTCGGCGAAGCATATCAAACTGCAGTTCTGGAATTGAACTGCAGTTTGATATGCTTCGCCGAAACGTGGCTGAATGGGAATATACCGGACAATGTAACCTCACTGGACGGATTTGAACTGCAGTTTGATGGGCAGTTCAATTCCGGAACTGATGTGTAAAAAGATTTCATCTGCTTCATCTGGACTCTGAGTAAGAAGAAGCTCAAGAACCTGAACCAGAACCTGAACCAGAACCTCCGGAGGTTCTCCTCAGACAGAGTCCAGGTGAAGCTTTCTCCACACTGACCCCTGCTGGACAAATTATTATGATTGTCGTGGTCGAGCACCGATGGCAGGGTCGGGCCTGTTGGCACTCCCTTTCCAAACGCAGTGGCTCAGCTGGTGCCCGCTGACTCTTGGATCAATTATGTGACAAATGTCACGATGTAATTCTGTACAAATCGAATTCTGTCGTATTTTCATTTGTGAAACGTTTAAAACAGCCACAACCTCAAATGTGGCACACTGTCAAAAAGGCATGTTAGCGCCCCCAACTGGAGACACATAAATTTATAACAGACAAAATAACGCTGCCCAACAGGCAGTGAGTGCACGTGAGGACCGATCATCTACATTGATTATTATTATTATTATTATGGGTGTAACGGTATACAAAAATCCCGGTTCGGTATGTACCTCGGTTTTGAGATCACGGTTCGATTAATTTCCGGTACAGTATGGGAACAAAATACAAAACCATTTTCTTCCTCAGCATGATGTTTATTAAACCAAAAAATTGTCAATATACAAACAGTAAATGAATTGAAAGTGCTGCTTGGTACCAATAACTTAAATGAAATATTCTCAAATGATTAACCAATGTTTGAAATAAAAATAATAAATTCCTTTTAAACAGTAAACAAAACTTTTCAACATGTAAAGTGCAGCACTCAGTTCCAGTTCCAACAAGGAATTTTACTGAATATTAATATTTTTTGCCAGGAAGTTTGTCCACGTTTTCAGCAGTCAGAGCAGATCTGCTGGCTGTGACAATGTCCCCACCGGTTGAAAATACCCTCTCGCTAGGGACTGAGGTTGCAGGAATGGCAAGGTAGCACTTTGCCAGCTCAGGGATATATAGGCTCATTGGTCTTCCACCATAGAAGTGGGTCTGAGTCTACTGATATGCTGCTCACTGCCTTGTATGCAGCAACCTGCCTTCTTCTACTTTGCAGCTGGTCAAAGAAGAAGAAGTGACTTTGGACTATTGATCTCACACTGGAGAAATTCTTCTCTGCATTTAACCCATCCTGTTATTAGGAGCAGTGGGCAGCACATTACTGCGCCCGGGGACCATCTCCATGATCTTCTTGCTTCGGCTTGGTCAGGACCTCAGCTGGAGGATTTTACCTGGAGCATGTTTTGGGTTGGTGGGGGAAACCGGAGTGCCCGGAGGAAACCCACCCAGACACGGGGAGAACATGCAAACTCCACACAGAAAGGCCCAGGCATCGAACCCAGACCATGCATGCAAACTCCACACAAAACACACACGGAAAGGCCTGGGCGACCCGGGGATCGAACCCAGAACCTTCTTGCTGTGAAGCATGAGTGCTAGTCACTCAGCCACCATGCCGACAAGTATCCTTGTCCCCTACCTGAGTCTGGAAGAGCTCACCAAATATTTCAGCCATCGCTGACCTCTTGACAGGAGGAGGTGATCAGATGCCTCTGGGTGTCCTGTTTGTGAGGATGAAGTGGTTGCTGCTGTCCCTTTGGTCTTCTAATGTTGTAAAATAAATAAAAGTACAAATATTTTTAATACAAATAAACATGAGCAAGCATTTGTTTAAAATGCTGTAAAAGGTATTTTAGGTCATTATTATTATTATTATTATTATTATTATTATTATTATTATTATTATTATTATTATACCTCTTCTTCCATGGCCACAATCTCGGTGATGAGGCTGTTGTAGATCCTGTCACGGCAGGCATCATCCACATGAGGAAGAGGTTTAAACCTAGGGTCAAGTGCTGTGCATTTGTGGAGGAAGTCTTGACACGAGGAGTACCTGTCCTCCAGGTGTTCCCTGATGGCAGCCTTGACTTGGGTCACTGTGGCGCTGTCTCCTTCCTTTGGCTCCATAGAGTGGAGAACTGTGGCTTTAAGGGGCAGGATCATGGATGCTGAAGGTGTAGCTTCGGTGCTTATGAGTGTAGTGAGAGTCTTTAATGGCTTCAGGACGACCAGTACTTCTTCAGCCATTTTCACCTCTTGGTCAGACAAGGCTGATGTCCTTTTTCTTAAGAGTCTGTTCTGTCAGTGCCGCGTACACTGCTGCCTGTTGCTCCAGGTACCTTTCAAGCATGTCATAACTTGAGTTCCATCGGGTGGTCACGTCCTGAATAAGACAGTGTTTCGCCAGACCAAGCATCTCTTGTTTGCCTTCTAGTATGTTTGCAGCTGTTGGGCTACGGTGAAAGAAAGACACGACGCGTCTCACTTTATCTAGCAGTCTGGCTATTTGGTTGAGACCTGTTGCTTTCTGAGAGGCGAGATTAATGGTGTGTGCGAAACACCCGATTTGGGGGCCCATTCCAGTGTCAATCACGGCATTTACTATATTCCGTGCGTTGTCTGTTGTGACGGCAATGGTTGTCCCTGGCCTCTCCAATTTCCACTCCAACGCGGTCTCTTTCAGTCCCTCTGCTAGGTTTGCGCTGGTGTGTTGTTCGTACATAGCCCTTGTTTGCAGGACGTGGTTAGCCATCTTCACTCAGGGGTGGATGTGATGGGAAGTCACAGTTACATAGCTCTCGTTAGCTCTGGATGTCCATCCATCAGTTTTCAGTGCTATCGCACATGCTTTTGATAAGTCTTCGATGACAGTAGATTTAGCTTGTTCATAAAGGTCTGGGATGACTTTCTGGCTGAAATGTGGACGACTGGGTACTTCATACCGTGGCTCAATCACTTTTAGCATGTGTTTAAAACCAGCATTCTCAACAATTGAATATGGTCTCAGATCTGATGCCATAAAAACGCCAATGGATGCTGTTATGGCTTTAGCCCGATCTGAATTGCCAGGGAAAGGATGCTTGAATGCATTAGTCAGTTGTGTTTCCATTATGGTGTTTTTTTTTCCCTTGTCGCGCTAATATTAACACTTGCGTGGTGCCGTTTCAGGTGAGTTAGCATGTTTGAGGTGTTCCCGGAAAAATACCCAACCCCAGTAAAACAATGTCGACATAGTGCCTTCGTTTTATCCAGTTGTCTTTCTCCATTGCAGTATTTCACTGAGAAACCGAAGTGATTCCAAACGGGGGACTTAAGCGACAGGGGAGGGTCTTCTAGCTCCGGTTTTTCGCTAGCAGTAGCCATAACGTAGCTTATAGCTTAGCTGACCATTCTCTGATACAACACAAGCCAAACCTCGCCAAAGTGTTTTGAAGTGAGGAGGAGTGGATGGAAAGGCTCGTCTGTTTGGTTCGCCGTCACCTCCACGTGGTCACAAGAGCACAAATCACAAACACAGTGCTCTCTCATGTCAAATCACATATTATGACTGTACTCGTACGGTACAGCACCGTACCGTACCGAACGTCTATTTTCCAGCGGTTCGGTATGAATACATATACCGTTACAGGCCTAATTATTATTATTATTATTATTATTATTGAACTCAAATCAAATACAGAAGAAATGGACGCACGTTTCAAAGCAGATCTATTTTCAAATATCAGATTTTCTTTGATCAGAAACACGACTCAAACTGTCGGCCTGTTCACCCGCCACACCCGCCCCGGGGCAGGTCACACCCGCCACACCCGCCCCGGGGCAGGTCACAGCCGCCACACCGCCCCAGGGCAGGTCACAGCCGCCCCGGTGCAGGTCACACCCATCACACCCGTCACACCAGGCTCACCGTCTGCAGCGCCCGCCACATTTCACTACATAAACGCTGACTCCACCCCTCTGCCCCCTGACCCCGCCCCTCTGCCCCCTGACCCCGCCCCCTCCTCAGACCGGCCAATGGTGGCGCTCCGTTGCAGAAGTCGGCGTCTGTGGGCGGAGAAATCTGCTCTTTGTCCCGAAACGACGATGACGACGACGATCGAAAACGACGCCACAGCCTCGGGCAAAAAGTGCTCGGGATCGTGGGACTGAGCAAGAAGAGCCAGAGTACGACCAACATGAACCCGGAAGGTACAAATACTACGACTGCTGCAAATACTACTACTACTACTGCAAATACTACTACTACTACTGCAAATACTACTACTGCAAATACTACTACTACTACTGCAAATACTACTACTGCAAATACTACTACTACTACTGCAAATACTACTACTACTACTGCAAATACTACTACTGCAAATACTACTACTACTACTGCTACTGCAAATACTGCTACTGCAAATACTGCTACTGCAAATACTACTACTGCAAATACTACTACTACTGCAAATACTGCTACTGCAAATACTACTACTACTACTACTACTACTGCAAATACTACTGCTACTACTACTGCAAATACTACTACTACTACTGCTACTGCAAATACTACTACTGCAAATACTACTACTACTACTGCTACTGCAAATACTGCTACTGCAAATACTACTGCTACTGCAAATACTACTACTACTACTACTGCAAATACTACTGCTACTACTACTGCAAATACTACTACTACTGCAAATACTACTACTGCAAATACTACTACTACTGCAAATACTACTACTACTACTACTACTACACGTGAAGTTAACAACCTAACAAAAACATTTTTTTTAAGGTTCTACAGTTGCCTCAAAAAGTTCTTAGACTCCCTTTTAATTTCTTATTTATTTTTTATATATTATGGATTTTTTAATACATAATATAATACATTAATTTATTTATTTGAGTTATTTACACTTATTTTTAATGTATAATTTATTACATTTTTTAAATCATTATCAATCAATCATGCCCAAAATTGCCTTCGTTGTCAAAATACGTCTCTGTCGTGAATAAAATAAATAATCAAAAAAAAAAAGCCTGAATCGGGCAGGAATTCCCTCCTCCTTCCTGATACTGTCACGGGGGGCTAGTCGGACCCAAAAGCAGAAACACCAAGAAAAGTTTAAATGGTTTATTCTACAGAGAATGAGCTGGAAGTATTGGACCGGGGAGTCAGAAGGAGCAGGTAGGTCATGGGCTGGGGGCCAGGAGGAGCAGGTTGGTGTCAGGCTGGGGGCCAGGAGGAGCAGGTAGGTCATGGGCTGGGGGCCAGGAGGAGCAGGTTGGTGTCAGGCTGGGGGCCAGGAGGAGCAGGTTGGTGTCAGGCTGGGGGCCAGGAGGTGCGGAGTGGTGAAATGGTTCCAAGATGAGGAGCAGAAACAGAAGCAGGAAGAGGTCCGGCGTAAACTGGAAACAGGAAAAAATTCAATGAAGTTCAAAAAAAATCCACAGAGCAGAGAAGAGTTATCTAACAGGTTGAGAGCCAGGAGACAAGTTACCCTGAGTGTTAACTGACCAACTGGCAGGGAGTGTTGGACTGAACCGGTTCTTATAGCAGAGTTGATTGTAGATGGACCACAGGTGAGTGAGTAGTTGGCTGCAGGTGTGAAGTACATGGCTCCTCCCAGGTGAGTAGACACAGGAGGGAGGGGGAGAACCCAGGAGGATCATGACAGATACGTCATGATACGTCATGATACGTCATTGTGCGCATGTGCAGAACACACAGAGCCCGACAATTCGTCTTGGCCCAAGGATTCTAGGGATTCCAAGTTTTTGCTAATTGGGCGTACGGAAGGAATTTTCAGGTACATTTCTGCGTGTAACTTTTGAATCGTATGTCCAATTTTCAAAAACTTGGCATCCCTGGACTCCTATGATGTCATTTTCTGCCATTTTGAATTTTATGAAAAACACTCAAAATGCTTCTTCTCCCTCAATTTTGGACCAATTTTGCTCAAATTTGGTACAGAGCATCTTTGGACGGAGCCTTATCAGAAATATGCCTGGATTTTTTTATATCTCTTATCGTTTTGTTGTGACAGCCAATCAAACCTGCAACTTTGAGCTGCTGGTGGCGCTAGAGGGTTGGGGGTGGGGGCCTATAAATCACTGTGGGTAATGAGGAGACTGGCTGGAATGTGCATGCCAAATTTCACAACTTTTTACCAGACGGTTCTAGGGGCTGCCATAGACTCCCAGATGCAGAAGAATATTTTATAATAATAATAATAAGAATCAGTAGAAACACTATGGGTGCCCCAAATACTACTACTACTACTGCAAATACTACTACTGCTACTGCAAATACTACTACTACTACTGCAAATACTACTACTGCAAATACTACTACTGCAAATACTACTACTGCTACTGCAAATACTACTACTGCAAATACTACTACTGCAAATAGTACTACTGCTACTGCAAATACTACTACTGCAAATACTACTACTACAAATACTACTACTGCTACTGCAAATACTATTGCTACTACTACTACTACTGCAAATACTACTGCAAATACTACTACTACTACTACTGCAAATACTACTACTGCAAATACTACTACTGCAAATACTACTACTGCAAATACTACTGCAAATAGTACTACTGCAAATACTACTACTGCAAATAGTACTACTGCAAATACTACTACTACAAATACTATTGCTACTACTACTACTACTACAAATACTATTGCTACTACTACTACTGCTACTACTGCTACTACTACCACTACTACTACTACTGCAAATACTACTACTACTGCAAATACTACTACTACTACTACTGCAAATACTACTACTGCTACTGCAAATACTACTACTGCTACTGCAAATACTACTACTGCTACTGCAAAGACTACTACTGCTACTGCAAATACTACTACTGCTACTGCAAATACTATTGCTGCAAATACTATTGCTACTACTACTACTACTACTACTACTACTACTATTGCTACTACTATTGCTACTACTACTACTACTACTGCTACTACTACTACTACTACTACTACTGCAAATACTACTACTACTGCAAATACTACTACTGCAAATACTACTACTGCAAATACTACTACTGCAAATACTACTGCAAATACTACTACTACTACTGCAAATACTACTACTACTGCAAATACTACTACTACTACAAATACTATTGCTACTACTACTACTACTATTGCTACTACTACTACTACTGCAAATACTATTGCTACTACTACTACTACTACTACAAATACTATTGCTACTACTACTACTACTACTATTGCTACTACTACTACTACTACTACTGCTACTACTACTACTGCTACTACTACTACTGCTACTGCAAATACTACTACTGCAAATAGTACTACTACTACTCCAAATACTACTACTACTACTACTACTATTGCAAATACGACTACTGCAAATACTACTATTACTGCAAAATACTACTACTACTGCAAATAATACTACTGCAAATACTATTACTGCTACTACTACTGCAAATACTACTACTACTGCAAATACTACTACTGCAAATACTACTACGACTGCAAATACTACTACTGCTACTGCAAATACTATTACTGCTACTGCAAATACTACTACTGCTACTGCAAATACTACTACTGCTACTGCTACTGCAAATACTACTACTACTACTGCAAATACTACTACTACTACTGCAAATACTACTACTGCTACTGCAAATACTATTACTGCTACTGCAAATACTACTACTACTACTGCTACTGCAAATACTACTACTGCTGCTACTACTACTACTGCTGCTACTACTACTACTGCAAATACTACTACTGCTACTGCAAATACTACTACCGCAAATACACCACTGCTACTGCAAATACTACTACTACTGCAAATACTACTACTGCAAATACTACTACTACTACCGCAAATACTACCACCGCTACTGCAAATACTATTACTGCTACTGCAAACACCACTACTACTGCAAATACTACACCACCACCGCAAATACTACTACTGCCACCTGCAACATACCATTACTGCTACTGCAAATACCACCTGCTACTGCAAATACCACTACTGCCACCGCAACACCACCACCACCGCAAATACTACTACTGCTACTGCAAATACTACTACTACTGCAAATACTACTACTGCAAATACTGCTACTGCAAATACTACTACTACTACTGCAAATACTACTACTACTGCAAATACTACTACTGCTACTGCAAATACTATTACTGCTACTGCAAATACTATTACTGCTCCTGCAAATACTACTACTACTACTGCAAATACTACTACTACAACTGCAAATACTACTACTGCTACTGCAAATACTACTACTACTACTGCTACTGCAAATACTTCTACTGCAAATACTACTACTACTACTGCAAATACTACTACTACTACTACTGCAAATACTACTACTGCTACTGCAAATACTATTACTGCTACTGCAAATACTACTACTACTACTGCAAATACTACTACTGCTACTGCAAATACTACTACTACTACTGCAAATACTACTACTGCTACTGCAAATACTATTACTGCTACTGCAAATACTACTACTGCTACTGCAAATACTACTACTGCAAATACTACTACTGCTACTGCAAATACTATTACTGCTACTGCAAATACTACTACTGCTACTGCAAATACTACTACTACTACTACTGCAAATACTGCTACTGCAAATACTATTACTGCTACTGCAAATACTACTACTGCTACTGCAAATACTACTACTACTGCAAATACTACTACTACTACTGCAAATACTACTACTACTACTACTGCAAATACTACTACTACTACTACTGCAAATACTACTGCTACTGCAAATACTGCTACTGCAAATACTACTACTACTACTACTGCAAATACTACTACTACTACTACTACTGCAAATACTACTACTACTACTGCAAATACTACTACTGCAAATACTACTACTACTACTGCTACTGCAAATACTGCTACTACTACTGCAAATACTACTACTGCTACTGCAAATACTATTACTGCTACTGCAAATACTACTACTACTACTGCAAATACTACTACTACAACTGCAAATACTACTACTGCTACTGCAAATACTACTACTACTACTGCTACTGCAAATACTTCTACTGCAAATACTACTACTACTACTGCAAATACTACTACTACTACTGCAAATACTACTACTGCTACTGCAAATACTATTACTGCTACTGCAAATACTACTACTACTACTGCAAATACTACTACTGCTACTGCAAATACTACTACTACTACTGCAAATACTACTACTGCTACTGCAAATACTATTACTGCTACTGCAAATACTACTACTGCTACTGCAAATACTATTACTGCTACTGCAAATACTACTACTGCTACTGCAAATACTATTACTGCTACTGCAAATACTACTACTGCTACTGCAAATACTACTACTACTGCAAATACTACTACTGCTACTGCAAATACTACTACTGCTACTGCAAATACTATTACTGCTACTGCAAATACTACTACTGCTACTGCAAATACTACTACTACTACTGCAAATACTACTACTGCTACTGCAAATACTATTACTGCTACTGCAAATACTACTACTGCTACTGCAAATACTACTACTGCTACTGCAAATACTACTACTACTGCAAATACTACTACTACTGCAAATACTACTACTGCAAATACTGCTACTGCAAATACTGCAACTGCAAATACTGCTACTGCAAATACTACTACTACTACTGCAAATACTACTACTACTGCAAATACTACTACTGCAAATACTACTACTGCAAATACTGCTACTGCAAATACTACTGCTGCAAATACTACTACTACTACTGCTACTGCAAATACTACTACTACTACTGCAAATACTACTGCTACTGCAAATACTGCTACTGCAAATACTACTACTACTACTACTGCAAATACTACTACTACTACTGCAAATACTACTACTACTGCAAATACTACTACTGCTACTGCAAATACTATTACTGCTACTGCAAATACTACTACTACTACTACTGCAAATACTACTACTGCTACTGCAAATACTATTACTGCTACTGCAAATACTACTACTACTACTGCAAATACTACTACTGCTACTGCAAATACTACTACTACTACTGCAAATACTATTACTGCTACTGCAAATACTACTACTGCTACTGCAAATACTACTACTACTACTGCAAATACTACTACTACTACTACTGCAAATACTACTACTGCTACTGCAAATACTACTACTGCTACTGCAAATACTATTACTGCTACTGCAAATACTACTACTGCTACTGCAAATACTACTACTACTACTGCAAATACTACTACTACTACTGCTACTGCAAATACTACTACTACTACTACTGCAAATACTACTGCTACTGCAAATACTGCTACTGCAAATACTACTACTGCTACTGCAAATACTACTACTACTACTACTGCAAATACTACTGCTACTGCAAATACTGCTACTGCAAATACTACTACTACTACTGCAAATACTACTACTACTACTACTGCAAATACTACTACTACTACTGCAAATACTACTACTACTACTGCAAATACTACTACTACTGCAAATACTAATACTACTACTACTGCTACTGCAAATACTACTACTACTACTGCAAATACTACTACTACTACTACTGCAAATACTACTACTGCTACTGCAAATACTACTACTACTACTGCAAATACTACTACTACTGCAAATACTACTACTACTACTGCAAATACTACTACTACTACTGCAAATACTACTACTGCTACTGCAAATACTATTACTGCTACTGCAAATACTACTACTACTACTGCTACTGCAAATACTTCTACTGCAAATACTACTACTACTACTGCAAATACTACTACTACTACTGCAAATACTACTACTGCTACTGCAACTGCAAATACTACTACTGCTACTGCAAATACTACTACTACTGCAAATACTACTACTGCAAATACTACTACTACTACTGCAAATACTACTACTGCTACTGCAAATACTATTACTGCTACTGCAAATACTACTACTACTACTGCAAATACTATTACTGCTACTGCAAATACTACTACTACTACTGCAAATACTACTACTACTACTGCAAATACTACTGCTACTGCAAATACTGCTACTGCAAATACTACTACTACTACTACTGCAAATACTACTACTACTACTACTGCAAATACTACTACTACTACTGCAAATACTACTACTGCAAATACTACTACTACTACTGCTACTGCAAATACTGCTACTACTACTGCAAATACTACTACTGCTACTGCAAATACTATTACTGCTACTGCAAATACTACTACTACTACTGCAAATACTACTACAACTGCAAATACTACTACTGCTACTGCAAATACTACTACTACTACTGCTACTGCAAATACTTCTACTGCAAATACTACTACTACTACTGCAAATACTACTACTACTACTGCAAATACTACTACTGCAAATACTACTACTGCTACTGCAAATACTATTACTGCTACTGCAAATACTACTACTACTACTGCAAATACTATTACTGCTACTGCAAATACTACTACTGCTACTGCAAATACTACTACTGCTACTGCAAATACTACTACTACTGCAAATACTACTACTGCAAATACTGCTACTGCAAATACTGCAACTGCAAATACTGCTACTGCAAATACTACTACTACTACTGCAAATACTACTACTACTGCAAATACTACTACTGCAAATACTACTACTGCAAATACTACTACTACTACTGCTACTGCAAATACTACTACTACTACTGACTACTGCAACACTACTACTACTACTACTACTGCAAAACTACTGCACCTGCAAATACTGCTACTGCAAATACTACTGCTACTACTGCAAATACTACTACTACTACTGCAAATACTACTACTACTGCAAATACTACTACTGCTACTGCAAATACTACTACTGCTACTGCAAATACTACTACTGCTACTGCAAATACTACTACTACTACTGCAAATACTACTACTGCTACTGCAAATACTACTACTACTACTGCAAATACTACTACTGCTACTGCAAATACTACTACTGCTACTGCAAATACTACTACTGCAAATACTACTACTACTGCAAATACTACTGCTACTGCAAATACTACTACTACTACTGCTACTACTGCAACTACTGCTACTACTTCAAATACTACTGCTACTCCAAATACTACTGCTACTACTGCAAATACTACTACTACTACTGCACTACTACTACTACTGCACTACCACCACTCTACTGCTACTGCACTACTACTACTACTGCAAACTACTCACTGTCACTGCAAATACACTACCACTGCACACTACTGCTACTGCAACAAACTGCAACACTGCACACACTACTGCAAATACACTACTGCTACTGCAACACCACTACACCACCACCGCACCACCACTGCAACTACCACTACTGCCACCACCACCACCACCACCGCAACTGCACCACTACTGCCACCGCAAACACTGCTCACCACCGCAAACACCACCACCACCACCGCAAACACCATTACTGCCACCACTGCACCACCACCACCACCGCAACACCACCACCGCAAACACCACCACCGCACTACCACCGCAACACCACCGCCACCGCAACACCACCACCGCCACCGCAAATACCACCACCGCAAACACCACTACCACCACCGCAACACCACCTACCACCACCGCAAACACTACCACCGCCACCGCAACTGCTACTACTGCAAACACCTACTACCGCCACTGCAAATACTACTACTGCTACTGCAAATACTACTACTGCTACTGTACTACTACTGCAAATACTACTACTGCTACTGCAAATACTACTACTACTACTGCAAATACTGCTACTGCAAATACTACTACTGCTACTGCAAATACTATTACTGCTACTGCAAATACTACTTCTGCTACTGCAAATACTACTACTACTACTGCAAATACTACTACTGCAAATACTACTACTGCAAATACTACTGCAAATAGTACTACTGCAAATACTACTACTGCAAATACTACTACTGCAAATAGTACTACTGCAAATACTACTACTACAAATACTATTGCTACTACTACTACTACTACAAATACTATTGCTACTACTACTACTGCTACAAATACTATTGCTACTACTACTACTACTACAAATACTATTGCTACTACTACTACTGCTACTACTGCTACTACTACTACTACTGCAAATACTACTACTACTGCAAATACTACTACTGCAAATAGTACTACTGCTACTGCAAATACTACTACTGCTACTGCAAATACTACTACTGCAAATACTACTACTGCTACTGCAAATACTACTACTACTGCAAATACTACTACTACTGCAAATACTACTACTACTGCTACTGCAAATACTACTACTACTACTACTACTACTACTACTACTACTGCAAATACTACTACTACTGCAAATACTACTACTGCAAATAGTACTACTGCTACTCCAAATACTACTACTGCTACTGCAAATACTATTGCTACTACTACTACTACTACTGCAAATACTACTACTGTAAATACTACTGCAAATACTACTACTGCTACTGCAAATACTACTACTGCAAATACTACTACTGCAAATACTACTACTGCAAATAGTACTACTGCTACTGCAAATACTACTACTACTACTGCAAATACTACTACTGCAAATACTACTACTGCTACTGCAAATACTACTACTGCTACTGCAAATACTACTCCTGCAAATAGTACTACTGCTACTGCAAATACTATTACTGCTACTGCAAATACTACTACTACTACTGCAAATACTACTACTGCTACTGCAAATACTACTACTACTACTGCAAATACTACTACTGCTACTGCAAATACTACTACTACTACTGCAAATACTGCTACTGCAAATACTACTACTGCTACTGCAAATACTATTACTGCTACTGCAAATACTACTTCTGCTACTGCAAATACTACTACTACTACTGCAAATACTACTACTGCTACTGCAAATACTACTACTGCAAATACTACTACTGCTACTACTACTACTGCTACTACTGCAAATACTACTACTACTACTGCAACTACTACTGCAAACACTACTACTACTGCAACAATTACCTACTGCAAATACCACGCAAATACACTACTGCTACTGCAAATACTACTACTGACTACCACTGCAAACAATTACCACTGCTACTGCAAATACTACCACTACTACTGCAACACACTGCTACACTACTGCAAACTACTGCTACTACTGCAAATACCACTGCAACACCACTACTACTACTGCAACACCACTACTGCAACTACTCACACACTCAAATAGACCACTACTGCAACACTACTACTGCAAACTACTACTACCGCTACTACCGACTACTACTGCACCGC
This sequence comes from Paratrypauchen microcephalus, assembly GCA_036785185.1. Lineage (NCBI taxonomy): Eukaryota > Metazoa > Chordata > Actinopteri > Gobiiformes > Gobiidae > Paratrypauchen > Paratrypauchen microcephalus. The sequence continues at coordinate 421,509 of JAVJIX010000210.1, forward strand.
TACCACTACTGCTACTACTACTACTACTACTACTACTACTGCTACTACTACTACTACTACTACTGCAAATACTACTACTACTGCAAATACTACTACTGCAAATAGTACTACTGCTACTGCAAATACTACTACTGCAAATACTACTACTGCAAATACTACTGCAAATACTACTACTACTACTGCAAATACTACTACTACTGCAAATACTACTACTGCAAATACTACTACTGCAAATACTACTACTACTGCAAATACTACTACTGCAAATACTACTACTACTACAAATACTATTGCTACTACTACTACTACTATTGCTACTACTACTACTGCAAATACTATTGCTACTACTACTACTACTACTACAAATACTATTGCTACTACTACTACTATTGCTACTACTACTACTACTACTATTGCTACTACTACTACTACTGCTACTACTACTACTGCTACTACTACTACTACTGCTACTGCTACTACTACTGCAAATACTACTACTGCAAATAGTACTACTACTGCAAATACTACTACTGCAAATAGTACTACTACTGCAAATACTACTACTGCAAATAGTACTACTACTACTGCAAATACTACTACTACTGCAAATACTACTACTGCAAATACTACTACTGCAAATAGTACTACTGCTACTGCAAATACTACTACTGCAAATACTACTACTGCAAATACTACTACTACAAATACTACTACTGCTACTGCAAATACTATTGCTACTACTACTACTACTGCAAATACTACTGCAAATACTACTACTACTACTACTGCAAATACTACTACTGCAAATACTACTACTACTGCAAATAGTACTACTGCTACTCCAAATACTACTACTGCAAATACTACTACTACAAATACTACTACTGCAAATACTATTGCTACTACTACTACTACTACTGCAAATACTACTACTGTAAATACTACTGCAAATACTACTACTGCTACTGCAAATACTACTACTGCAAATACTACTACTGCAAATAGTACTACTGCTACTGCAAATACTACTACTGCAAATACTACTACTACTACTGCAAATACTACTACTGCAAATACTACTACTGCTACTGCAAATACTACTACTGCTACTGCAAATACTACTCCTGCAAATAGTACTACTGCTACTGCAAATACTATTACTGCTACTGCAAATACTACTACTGCTACTGCAAATACTATTCCTGCAAATAGTACTACTGCTACTGCAAATACTATTACTGCTACTGCAAATAGTACTACTGCTACTACAAATAGTCAGTGTTGGGCAAGTTACTCAAAAAGTGTAATGCACTACTTATTACTTGTTACTGTCATTTTAAAGTAATGCCTTACATTACAATATTACTCTGAATTAAAAAGTAAGGCATTACACTACTTTTGCATGACTTTAGTTACTCTGGAAATAAGGATTTGGCAAATCTACAGCAGAGCGGCTGAACGCCCTGCTCCCCATAGTGACCAGACGGGCAGAGGGGACAGAGAGCTGGAGAGAGGAGGAGAAGCGCAGAGAGCGAGCAGGTGTGGAGATATGGAGGTCTGTGAGATATGGAGGCGCAAGGTTGTGGAAGACTTTGAATGTGTGGAGCAGGATTTTGTATTGAATGCGGTGTGTGATGGGGAGCCAGTGGAGCTGTTGAGAGGAGGAGGAGCAGGAGGAGGAGGAGCAGGAGCAGGAGGGTGTGTGATGGGGAGCCAGTGGAGCTGTAGAGAGGAGGAGGAGGAGCAGGAGGAGGAGCAGGAGGAGGAGCAGGAGGAGGAGCAGGAGGAGGAGCAGGAGCAGGAGGGTGTGTGATGGGGAGCCAGTGGAGCTGTTGTAGGATGGGTGTGATGTGGTTGATGGAGGGTGTATGTGTGATGATGCGAGCGGCTGAATTCTGAACCAGTTGAAGTTTATGGAGAGTTTTTTGCAGGAGACCAAACAGAAGAGAGTTGCAATAATCCAGGCGGGAAGTGACGAGGCTGTGTATGAGAACGGCAGTGGACTGAGGAGTAAGGGAGGGCCGGAGACGATGTATGTTGCGGAGGTGGAAGTAGGCAGAGCGGGTGATGTTGTTTATGTGAGAGGTGAAGGAGAGGGTGCTATCGAGGGTGACACCCAGACTCTTAACCTGAGGGGAGGGGGAGATGGAGGAGCCGTCGATGTGAATGGAGAAATGATTGGTCTTGCTTAGGGTGGATTTGGTGCCTACAAGAAGAAGTTCAGTTTTATTGCTATTGAGTTTGAGAAAGTTGTAGGTGAACCAGGATTTGACTTCGTTGATACAGGTGACAAGGGCTGATGGTGGGAGTGTGGTGTTTGGCTTGGTGGAGAGGTAGAGCTGGGTGTCATCCGCGTAGCAGTGGAAGTGGATGTGGTGTTTCCGGAAAATATGGCCGAGGGGAAGAAGATAGATGATGAAAAGGAGGGGACCAAGGACTGAACCCTGGGGAACACCTGTGGAGATGGAGGCAGAATGAGACATGAAGGATTTTAGTTGGATGAAACCAGGTGAGGACAGTGCTAGAGATGCCGATAGAAGAAAGTCTATTGAGGAGGATTGAGTAGGAATGAGAAATGGTGTCGAAGGCCGAACTGAGATCAAGCAGAAGGAGAATGGATAATAAACCAGAGTCAGCGGAAAGGAGAAGATCATTTGTGATTCTGAGAAGGGCCGTTTCAGTGCTATGGAGAGGAGGGAAGCCAGATTGAAAATGTTCATATAGATTATTAGAAGACAGATGAGCGTGGAGTTGGGAAGAAACGTTTTTTCCTGAATTTTTGAGATGAATGGAAGGTTGGAGATGGGACAGAAATTATTGAGGTCAGTGGGATCTGAGCCAGGTTTTTTGAGGATGGGAGTAACAGCAGCAGTTTTCGGAGGAGAGGAGACAGTACCAGAAGTGAGAGAAGCGTGAATTAGATTAGTGATTAGAGGAGCTAGAGAAGGAAGTGTGGCTTTGACAAGGGCGGTGGGGAGTGGGTTGAGTTGACATGAGGAGGTTTTGGATTTATTGATAAGTTTGGAAATTTGATTGACAGAAGGAAGGGTAAATGATGAGAAAGGGGTGTCAGATAGAGGAAATGGAATGGCAGGTATGGGTAGAGCAGAGGAGGGAGTAAGCTGTTGGTGTATATGTTGGATTTTTGTGGAGAAGTGTGAGGCCAGGATATTGCAGAAATCAGATGAATAGTGTGATGGGAGAGAGTCAGAAGGATTGGTTATGTTAGATATGAGTGAGAAAAGGGTCTTGGAATTTCCTTCGTTGGAACTGATTAAACTAGAGTAATGTGAAGATTTGGTTTTGGAGATGCAGTCTTTGTAGTGAAGAGTGTGCTGTGTGTACAAGTCTTTGTGAATAGTTAGTCCAGTTTTATTGTAGAGCCTTTCAAGTTGCCGGCCTTTTGCTTTTAACTGTCTAAGAGTGGGGGTGTACCAGGGTGCAGTGTGAGTGAATGAGACAGATCTGGATTTGAGTGGAGCAAGTGAATTGAGAATGTTGTGCAGATGGGTGTTGTAATATGAGACAAGTTTGTCTGGTGTTGTGAAACTGTCTGTGCTTGGAAGGTTACTAATGTGAGAAGATAAAATGTCCAAATTTATGTCCTTAATTTTACGGTATGTTATGGTGCGTGAAGGGTTGCGTTTGGAAAGAGGAAGATTTGCATTAAATGTAAGAAGCGTATGATCAGAGAATAGGATGAAGTTGGCTTTACAGTCTATGGGTATTACACCTGAGCAGCAGATTAAGTCCAGAATATGTCCTTTGGAGTGAGTGGGAAAATTAACAAACTGATGTAAACCAAAACTGTCCAGACAGGATGTGAAATCATTGGTGAGTTATTGACAATGTCCAAGTGAATATTGAGGTCCCCTAATAGTATGACATTTGGTGAAAGTGTGGAAACGTGTAAGAAAAGCTGCGAAATCTGTTAAAAAATCCTTGTTTGGTTTTGGAGGTCTGTAAATAGTCACAACAATAGTCGGAGTAGAACCAGAGAGCTGACATGCAGTCGCCTCAAACAAGTGACAGACAGGCACAGTCACAGGCGCTACCCTCAAACTCTCGCGGTAAATTACCGCGAGACCACCCCCTCGACCGGTGACACGAGGTTGGGAGGTTGGTAAACAAAACCCGGAGGAGTAGCCTCGTTGAGATGAGCAAAATCATTTTTCTGTTGCCACGTCTCCGTCAAGCACAAAAGGTCTAACTTACGGTCCGCCACAAGATCCTGGATGAGATGGCCCTTGTTGGTGAGAGAGCGGGTGTTGAGAAGACCGAAGTTGACCATAGTGCAGCCACCGAAAGTCGTGTTCGCCGCTCTCGGGACGCGCGCCAGGGCACGCTCAGCGCGGCGACTGGTGTTTCTCTTTGGGCGGCGAGAAGTGGACCAGAAAGACGGGATGGAACTGGTGTTGTCGTACTGGATGGTGCGACGCGAGCCATGGTGGATGGGTCTGCGGCGAGGCACGTAGAGAATGTCCAGGTGTTGGAGCAGAGCAGGCGCTGGCGCATAATGTGGATGTATATGGAGTTTAAACTCGGAGGTGGAAAACTGGAACAGGACTGTTGCTGGACGGTGAATAGTGGACAGGATGGACCAGAGGAGTACCAGCCACACATAGTTAATCCACATCGTTGATAAAGGGCTGCGACTTCTGCGTGGAGGTGTTGGGAGCTAGTCTGTTGCTAGGTGATGCACAACAGGTAAGCAAAAGGTAGCTCGACACACGCTTAATCGCGCCGACAGTTTATGTGTTGTGGTGAGATTATAAGAGTAGTGTGCCAACCACTAATAAACCACAAATGCAGAGTCCACAGGCATTACTACACCGAAAAACACGGGATGTCAGCGGCAGCCAAAAACGCGCCAGCATTCTCTTACCCGCTTAGAACGAAGTGAAAGTAGTGGGCGTATGTCCATCTTGAAAAGGAGCTAGCACTATCCGATTCTTCTGGTTCTGTCATCCTTTGTCAGTCTGCCAGTTCGAGACGAAGTAAAAGGAAATGGAATGGTCTGCGCGGACTTTTATATCACTAGCTGATCTCGTGGAACTTTGTATGAAATGTAATGTTCTGCGCAGACTTATCAGATTCAGTAGCTGATCTCGCGGTGATCCGCGAACTTTGTATGAAGAAAATGCAAAACCCACAAAAACAAAGCAGGTTAAAAATGCATTGTAATGTGCGTTACTGGCATTGTAACGAGTAATATATTACCGATTTTCTTCCCTGTAATGCGTTACATTACTGCGTTACACCAAAAAGTAATGCATTACAGTAATTAATTACTTTTGTAACGAGTTACTACTGCTATTGCAAATACTACTACTACTACAAATACTACTACTGCTACTGCAAATACTGCTACTGCAAATACTACTGCTGCTACTGCAAATACTACTACTGCAAATACTACTGTAGCAGGCAGAGTGAAGTGGTGAGTAGGAGGTGCCACTGGGTGTGGGGCTGGATTGGATAATTGTTTTGAAGTGGTGGTGTGAGCCAGCACAGTGTTCTCTGTTCGAGGTGCAGTGCAGCAGTGTTTCAGCAAGCTGTGTTTTTAGTGTTTTATCAGTACTGGTTTTAATCTTTTTGAGTGGTATGAGCAAGCCAGGTGATCGTGGGCTCATTGAGCATCAAGCTACATGAAACGAAGTTCTACTGTCGGATTGGGAGTTGACCCAGCGTACACTTACTTGGAAGTGGTACGGGACTGCAGCTGATATCTGCGGGCACTCGCATTAACCTTTTCGGTGCTGCAGTGCCTAAAACTTAGTTGCTGAACGCGTCCATCAGCCATGAGCTACATTCGAAGGGAGTTGAACAGTTGACTGACAGGCAGCTGGTGTGTGCGCCTCTCCGGGTCTGAGGAGGACCGTTTCGCGGCTTTTACCAAGCCACTGTTTTTCCTTGAGTTTTAATGTCTGTATTTTCTTTTCAGTTGCCTTGATATGCTGTAGTGTGGTTTTAAGTGCAGGGTTCTTTTGGGTTCGGCAGCCCATCGCCAACGGGTGAGTCCCGACATGGCTTAGCCCGAATTTCTGAAGCCTGTTATGTGTTTTGTTTGTTTAGGGTTATGTAACATTATCTCCAGGGCAGTACTTGTTTGCCGTGCGTGCAGTGATTTTACGAGTGTAAATTTTATACTAATTGGTGTGCAGTGATTATTTTAACTTAATATGAACCGATGCAGTGTGGAGTAGTGGCCTGTGCACCTGTCATATCTGTTTTTATTGTTTGTGTTGATAAATGCCTACTGTGTTGTTACATGCCTTGGTGTTAATGATTTTTTTTTTTTTTTAATTACTTTTAAAGATCCCATGACATGGTACTTCTTGATGCTTTTATATGGCTCCTTAATACTGGTTCCCTAATACTGTAAACTAATCCTTCTTCAAAATCAACACTCAAACACCTGTACACAGTCAGAGTCAGAATCTGTCAGTCTGAACGTCTCATTCTGGGCCTTGTTGCTTGAATGCAAATGAGAAGGACAGAGATTGGGTGAAAGGAGTGGGTGGGGCCCCCTGGGTGGGGGGCTCCTTTCACCCAATCTCTCTGTCTCTGCGCCGCTGGGACAGCGCTGGCTCCTATTTCCGCGTTTGAAGCCCGGAGGGAGAAATGAGAGGAATTTCATTAAAAAAAAACACATTTTCACAGAAAATAAAATTAAACCACTGCTATTTCAGAGGTCCAGAGGGTCGGGTAAAGGACTTCGGAGCCTAGAAACACTCGTACGTGCCTCCAGGCAAATAAAAAAACGCATTTCGCATTGCGTTGCTCCTTCGCGGTCCAAACTCTCTGAGCGTGATTTCAAGAGACAGGGGGTGGACACCCAGACGGGGGTGGAACTGCATTTGCATTTCTTTTTTCGAGCTGACGTCAACAAGGTGCCTTGTCCAGAATCGCCCGTTTGGGTTGTCTTTTTTTCAAATGCGGAAAAGGATCGCAAATGCTCAGTTTTGACATTTCGCAACTTTTAGCCATGGGGGGGAAGGGGAGCTCACATTAACGTTCAAAAACCTCAGAAAGTGAAAATTTCATGCCATGGGACCTTTAATAAAATTCTATTTTGATTACACCAGCCCCATTATTGTTCCTTTATATGAACAGCCTGTGACGAGGCAATAGCTTATTTGGTAGGATTATGGTTTACGCTTATTAGCGCCTACTATTGGTTACACTACTACTCCAAATACTACTACTGCTACTGCAAATACTACTATTACTGCAAATACTACTACTGCTACTGCAAATACTACTACTGCAAATACTACTACTGCTATTGCAAATACTACTATTACTGCAAATACTACTACTGCTACTGCAAATACTACTACTACTGCAAATACTACTATTAAAGGAGTTGGGGATGTGGGATGGGGTACAGAGGATGACCTTGTGTTGATGCAGAGGAGGAGAAGAAGAAGAAGGTGATCCGTCTGCCGGTGCAGAGGAGCGTCGAGACGGGACTCGCCATCGACTTCAAGGCCAAGTTCACCCGACAGGCGTCCAGAGACCCGGACGCAGAGGAGCCCAAACCTGGAGCGTACGACGACTACACGATGACGACACGACTATACAATTACACGACAACTACACGACACAGTACACGACAACTACACGACACAGTACAGAGACCAGAGACCCGGACGCCGAGGAGCCCAAACCTGGAGTGTACGACGACGACACCACGACTACACGACGACTACACCACGACTACACAACAACTACACGACGACTACATGACATGACAACTACACGACGGCTACACGACGACTACACTACGACTACACGACAGCTACACGACAGCTACACGACGGCTACACGACGACTACACTACGACTACACGACAACTACACGACGACTACACGACAACTACACAACGACTACACGACAACTACACGGCGACGACACAACGACTACACAACTGCACAACAACTACACGACGACTACATGACATGACAACTACACAACTACAGGATGGCTACACGACAACTACACGACGACTACACAACTACACGGCGACGACACGACGACTACACAACTACTACACAACTGCACGACAACTACACGACGACTACATGACATGACAACTACACGACAACTACACGACGGCTACACGACAACTACACGACAACTACACGACGGCTACACGACAACTACATGACAACTACACGGCGACGACGCGACTACACAACTACACAACAACTACACGCCAACTACACAATTGCACGACAACTACACGACGGCTACACGACAGCTACACGACAGCGTCACAACTACACGACAGCTACACGACAGCTACACGACGGCTACACGACGACTACACTGCGACTACACGACAACTACACGGCGACGACACGACGACTACACAACTACACGACTACTACACAACTGCACGACAACTACATGACATGACAACTACACGACAACTACACGACGGCTACACGACTACACGACAACTACACAACAACTACACGACGGCTACACGACAACTACACGACAACTACACGACTACATGACATGACAACTACACGACGGCTACATGATGACTACACTACGACTACACTACGACTACACGACAACTACACGACAACTACACGACAGCTACACGACGACTACACTATGACTACACGACAACTACACGACAACTACACGACGACTACATGACATGACAACTACACGACGGCTACACTACGACTACACGACAACTACACGACGGCTACACGACAACTACACGACGGCTACACGACAACTACATGACAACTACACGACTACACAACAACTACACGGCGACGACACGACTACACGACAACTACACGACAACTACACAACTGCACGACAACTACACGACGACTACACAACAACTGCACGACAACTACACGACGACTACACGACACAGTACAGAGACCAGAGACCCGGACGTCCAGGAGCCCAAACCTGGAGTGTACGACGACTACATGACAATTACACGACAACTACACAACTACACGGCGACGACACGACGACTACACAACGATGACACGACGATGACACCACGACTACATGACAACTACACGACAACTACAAAACTACACGGCGACGACACGACGACACAACGATGACACGACGACTACACAACGATGACACCACGACTACATGACAACTACACGACAACTACACGATGACTACACGACGACTACACAACTACACGACAACGGCACGACGACACGACAACTACACGACACAGTACACGACAACTACACGACGACTACATAACTAGACGACATCTACACGACGACGACACGACGACGACACGACGACGACGCGACAACTACATGACGACTACACGACAACTACACGACGACGACACGACAACTACACGACACAGTACAGAGACCAGAGACCCGGACGTCGAGGAGCCCAAACCTGGAGTGTACGACGACGACACCACGACTACATGACAACTACACAACTACACGGCGACGACACGACGACTACACAACGATGACACCACGATGACACCACGACTACATGACAACTACACGACAACTACACGGCAACGACACGACCACTACACAACTACACGACAACTACACGACAACTACACGACGACACGACGACGACACGACAACTACACGACGACTACACGACACAGTATACAACAACTACACGACAACGACAAGACAACTAGACGACAACTACACGACGACTACACGACAACTACACGACGACGACACGACAACTACACGACGACTACACGACACAGTATACAACAACTACACGACGACGACACGACAACTACACGACGACTACATGACTACACAACTAGACGACAACTACATGACGTCTACACGACAACTACACGACGACGACACGACAACTACACGACGACTACACGACACAGTATACAACAACTACACGACGACGACACGACAACTACACGACGACTACATGACTACACAACTAGACGACAACTACATGACGTCTACACGACAACTACACGACGACGACACGACAACTACACGACGACTACACAACTACACGACGACGACACGACAACGACACGACAACTACACGATGACTACACGACGATGACACGACGACGACACAACAACTACACAAAGACTACACAACTACACGACACAGTACAGAGACCAGAGACCCGGACGCCGAGGAGCCCAAACCAGGAGTGTACGACGACGACACCACGACTACATGATAACTATACGACAACTACACGATGGCTACACAACTACACAACAACTACACGATGACTACACAACGACGACACGAAGACTACACGACAACTACACAACAACTATACGACAACTACACGGCGGCGACACGACGACTACACAACTACACGACTGCACGACAACTACACGACAACGACACGACTACACAACTACACGACAACTACACAACTACACGACGACGACACGACTACACAACGATGACACGATGATGACACCACGACTACATGACAACTACACAACTACACGACGACTACACAACTACACGACAACTACACGACGACTACACAACGGTGACACGACGACGACACGACAACGACACGACGACTACACGACGACTATACGACTACACGACACAGTACACGACAACACGACAACTACACGACGACGACACAACGACACGACGACTACGCGACAACTACACGACACGACGACGACACGACGACATGACGACTACACGACAACTACACAACTACACGATGACTACACAATTACACGACACGACAGCTACACGACGACTACATGACGACACGATGACTACACGACAACTACACGACGACTACACAACTACACGACGACGACACGACTACACGACAACTACATGACGACGACATGACGACTACAAGACGACTACACAACAACTACATGACGACGACACGACATCTACACGACTACACAACAACTGCACAACTACACGACGACTACACGACAACTACACAACTACACGACAACTACACGACACAGTACAGAGACCAGAGACCCGGACGCCGAGGAGCCCAAACCTGGAGCGTACGACGACGACACCACGACTACATGACAACTACACGACAACTACACAACTACACGACAACGACACAACGACTACACGACGATGACACGACTACACGACAATTACACGACGACACGACGACTACACGACACAGTACACGACAACTACACGACGACTACACAACTACACAACTACACAACTACGCGACAACTACACGACACAGTACAGAGACCAGAGACCTGGACGCCGAGGAGCCCAAACCTGGAGTGTACGACGACGACATGACGACGACACGACTACACAACGACACAACTACAAGACGACTACACGACAACTACACGACAACTACACAACTACACGACAACTACACAACAACTACACGACAACTACACAGCGACGACACGACTACACAACTACACGACTACTACACGACTACTACACGACAACTACACGACAAATACACAACGACTACACAACTACACGACAAATACACGACACTACACACACACTGTGGACCTGCTTTAGACCCGGTTCAGTCCTGGTTTAGTCCTGGTTTAGTCCTAGTCTGGTCCTGGTTTAGTCCTCGTTGAGTCCTGGTTTAGTCCTGGTTCTGTTTCAGGCTAATTTTTCCCGGGGTGAAAATTGCCGCTGATAAAAACTTCACCTGTTTCCTTGAAAACCTCGGCCCCGCCCAGGTCGCCGGGCGCCAGACTCTGGCCACGCCCCCCATGGGTAAGACAGCTCCTGATTGGCCCTCTCACCTCTTCTGCGCTCTGATTGGCCCTGTCTGTGTGTCCTGTGCTCTGATTGGACAGGAGATATCCAGTTGGGGATGGTTTACAGAAAAGAGCGTCTGGACGTGGAGGTGATCCGAGCACGAGGTCTGATGGCAAAACACGGGAACAAGAACACGCCAGGTACGAGACCGGGTTCAGGCTGGGTTTAGACGGGGCCCAGACCGTGTGATCCGGTTCTGACCCGGTTCTGTCCCACAGCGGCCTACGTGAAGGTTTACCTGATGGACAACGGGAAGTGTGTCCTGAAGAGAAGAACCCGACTGTCCAGAAAAACTCTGGACCCGCTGTACCAACAACAACTGCAGTTTGAGGAGAACCCCGAGGGCAAAGTCCTACAGGTACTGGACCAGGACTATAGGGTTTGGTGTGGGATCATAACCAATTTTTCTGGTCCTCAGGTGATCGTGTGGGGAGATTACGGTCGAATGGACCATAAATCTTTCATGGGAGCAGCTCAGATCCTATTGGACGACCTGGACTTGTCCAACATGGTGATTGGCTGGTTCAAACTCTTCCCTGCGATCTCATTGGTGGATCCGGGCCTGGTGCCGCTGACCAATAAGGAGGTAGAGGGCGAGAAGGCGTTTCTGACCCCGCCCCCTGCACCCAAACCGCCGGCCGCCAAGACGTGAGACCATTGACCAATCAGAGCAGAGAGCTGTGATGATGTCATGGGACGCAGCTGCACACGGCCCCGAGCCACAGACCCCGGGTCATTCTGTTCTGTGACATTTTTAATCACAATATTCATAAAGAAACAAGAGCGCCGACTTCAGCGTTAGAAAACAGCATGTCCGTCACAGTGGGCATGTCACAGGGGGGAGATCGACAAAATGGCGTCTTGAAAATAAAAGATTAAAGATTCTCAAACATGAATCACTCCAAATCCAACTTCAGAAGATCAGAAAAGAAACGACCAGAACCTGGAGGAACATCTGAGGAGACGTGTGTAGAATCCCTCAGTTCAGGCAGAACCAATGGCAAAAGGAGAAATTCAGTTTGTCGACTGGACAAAAGTTTATTTGGTGGAATCTGTTTCTTCTGCTTCTTCAGTTCTGGTCAGACGCTGGTGGACACTACTTTATCTGCCTGAAGGGGGCGCTCACTACAATGAAATGACTCTGAGACTCCCACACCTACTTGTTTACAGTTGGTGTTAGTTAGGTGGGCCTGTTAGATCTGCAGTGGGAGTGGAGTGTGGGTCTTGTTACATCGAAGGAAACCATTGTCTCATCCCGACCAAACTGGAGAAACTTGACTCTGTTCACAAATTGGGCTGTGTTCTCGATGTGGTGCTCCGTGTTCCCCACCAGAGGAGCCAGGACGGTTTTTAGGTGTTTGGCCACATTGTGATGGAGTCTGTGCTACATACGATGGGTCTGAGTGGTACTCCTTTTTTGTGAATCTTTGGAGTCCGTAGATCCACGGGTGTCACCAGGGTACAGTCTGTAATACAGCTGTCGATCAATGATTTCTTCCTTCTCCAACTTCCGCAAGAAATCAATGATCTTCTCAGCTTCTTAGCCTCAGCTGATTATGAGGCTAAGGTGAACAGCCAACTCAGTGACACGGCAACAATCATCAAGACCTCAGTCTGCCGTACATCTCCACCTAAAAGGATCTCAGTGTCCACCAGCGTCTGACCAGAACTGAAGAAGAAGAAGAGGACATACTTTATTTATCCCTGTAGGGAAATTATTTCTCTGCATTTGACCCATCCTTAACTCATTCACTGCCGGCCTGTTTTCAGAATTGTATCCCTCAGACTGCCGGAGGTTTCAGTGGATTTTCACAGATTTTACAAGACTCACAGAATACTGAGTTCTTTGACTATATAAACATAGCACACATCAAAATAAAGCGTAGACTCTCTTCTTTCACCTGGAAAAAAAATATGTTTCTAACCTTTTCGGTTCTCAAATAATTGATAGTAGAACTTAGGGAAGTTTCAGCAAAAACACTGGTTTTTGACCACAAAGTGTAGAAAACTGTTGAAAGATGTCAGTCAAGACTCAAGTATAAGACAATCCGTAGGCTTTATTATTTATAACTCGCTTGCAGCACATACAGTCTAGCCTGCCGCTATCTGGCTGTAACTCCTTTTCCTGCTTGCTTGCACTACGGTGATGAACATTAAGCATCGTTCATAGAGTGCCACCTAGTGGCACTATAACATTGTAACATCTCCCTTTACATAATACCTGAAGCTGGAACTCTTACCAGTGCAACACTCTATTTGTATCAGAGTCCTGGTTATAAAACATAACTAAGTATAAAGACTTGAAAAACATAAGAAAGAAATTGTACAATATTTTAACAAAATTACATTTTTTGTGCTAGGTCTCCACAGGTACTGCTTCCATTTCTTTTGTCTGTTTTTTTTTTTTTTAAACAGTAAAGTCAGTGGTAAATCTTGCAGGTCGCTGAATGTTGCTCCTGGTTCTGGTATGCTGCAGGGGAGGGGGAGGGGGAGGGTTGGGCGATGAAGGTTGGTCCATGGATGCATCTTCAGCTGCTGGATCACTGATGTCGGCTGGGTTCCCCATGTCGCCTCCGGCATTCCAGTTGTAGTCGTCCAGCAGTGGATGGTGGTGGTCAGGAGTGATGGTGAGTTGTTCTTGCACTGGGCGAATGTCTCGGCGGTTGCGACGGTATTTCTTCCCATTCACCAGAACCACATATGAGCGATCGCTGAGCTGGTCAATGCACAAGCCAAGTGCCCAAGTGCTGTCTGGGTGGTTGGGGTGAAGAAGGACGCGTACCGCCTGCCCTTGTGTGATGGGTTGGAGATCGCGAGCATGAAGGTCGTATCGGTGTTTGACACCTGCTCCTTTGAGTCTTTTCTTTGCCACAACATCTTTCGTCACTTCAGGGTTCAGGAGAGCACTCCGTCTGGGTAGGAGCGATCGGGTCCGTCTTGACATGAGTCTTTGGACCGGTGAGCTGTCAAGGCCTTCTGTTGGAGTGTTTCTCCATTCAAGCACTGCTTTCCATGGGTCCTCTCCATCCATTGTGCAGCGTTTCAGCAACGTCTTTGCTATTTTCACTGCGGACTCCACTTTGCCATTGCTTTGGCTGTGATATGGGGATGAGGTTGCATGTTTAAAGTCCCAATCCTCAGCAAATTGTTGGAATTCCATGCTATTGAAGGGGGGACCATTATCTGAGAAGACCGTGTGAGGGGTGCCATGTCTGCAGAATTGTTTCTTGCATGCTTCAATGACAGTAGATGCTGTGTAGTCTGAAAGATCATCAATCTCCCAGTAGTCAGAGTAATAATCCACTATGATGAGATATGTGGAGCTCTTGATGCTGAAGAGGTCTATTCCAACCTTGGACCATGGGATGTCTGGAACGTGGTGTGCAGTAAGTGTTTCTTTTTGTTGTCTCCCTTGGGTGGCATTGCAGGTTGCACAGCCATTAGTGAAGTTCTTAATGTCATCAGCTATTCCTGGCCAGAAGATAGCCTCACGGGCCTTCCTCTGGCTGGCCTCAATACCTGAATGCCCAACGTGAATCTTCTTCAGGAAGCTGTGGCGTAATGGTTCAGGAATGAAGACCCTCTGTCCTTTGAAAATTAGGCCCTCTTCTGCTGTAAGTTCTTCTCTGTATGTCCAGAATGGACGAAGCGGGGTGTCTAAGGCATGTCTGTGTTCTGGCCAGCCCTTGCTGATGTGTCTGTTCAGAGCCCGGGCCACCGGATTTTGAGCAGAGTGTGTCTTAATGGACTCCAACGTCTTCGTAGTGATGTTGGTATTGCTGCTGTGACTGACCTGTTCCAGGTCTGCTGATGTCAGACCCATGGCATATACAGAGGCTGGTGTCTGCATTTGTGGGTGTTCCGCGTTGGACTGTGGAGTTCTGGATAAGAAGTCGGCTACGTGCAGTTCTTTGCCTGGTCTGTACAGTAGGTGTATTTGGTATCTCTGAAGTCTGAGCAACATCCGTTGCAGCCTCTTTGGTGCCATGAGTAGTGACTTCTTGAAAATTGTCTCTAGGGGCTTGTGATCACTGTGAACAGTGATGTGATCCCTGCCATGAATGTACTGATCAAATTTGTCACATGCAAAGACAATGGCCAGACATTCTTTCTCAATTTGTGCGTATCTCTGTTCGGTTGGGGTCAGTGTCCTTGAGGCAAAGGCTACAGGCTGACCGTTTTGAAGGAGGGCTGCTCCTAGGCCAGTTTCACTCGCATCACATTGCAGGGTTACCTCATCATTAAGGTCATAGTACTTAAGGACGGGGTGCTGTGTGACTAGCTGTTTGATACAGCGCAATGCTTCGTCATGCTGTGCTAGCCAGGCCCATTCAACATCCTTGTCAGTCAGACGTCTGAGTGGCTCACAGACATCTGACAAGTGAGGCAAGAATTTGGAGAGGTAGTTGACAAATCCAAGCAGCCGCTGGAGAGACTTCACGTCGTGTGGTGTTTGCATGTTCTGGACAGCGGCTACCTTGTCTGGATCTGGGCATAGCCCTTCTGTGGTGAGTAAGTGTCCCATGTATGTCACACTGGGGAGCTTCAGTCGCAGTTTCCTTTTGTTTAGCTTTAGGTTGACTGCCCTGGCTCGCTGGAGGAGGGCTGTTAGATTTTTGTCATGATCCACCATCGCTTCTTCATTGGTGTCACCGCATCCATAGACAAGAATGTCATCAGCTATTACAGCCACACCCTTGAGGCCCTGTAGCACTTCGTGTTGTCGTCTCTGATACTCTTCGGCTGCTGGCTTGATCCCAAAGGGCATCCTGAGCCACCTGTAGCGCCCTAAAGGTGTCCAGAATGTTGTAAGATAGCTGCTTGCCTTATCTAGCTGTATTTGCCAGTAGCCATCTTTTGCATCCAAGACAGAGAATGTCTTTGCTTTAGCTATTTCAGGCAGAATCTCCTCTATTGTTGGCATCTGATAGTGTGATCGCAGTAGTGCTTTGTTTAGTACTGTCGGGTCGATGCAAATGCGGAGTTTGTCTTTGTTTTCCACCACCACCATATTGCTGATCCATGGGGTTGGGTCTGTGACTTTGGCAATGATGCCTCTGGCTTCCATGTCTTCAATGGCTTTTGTTACTTTGTCTTTGATGGGAATTGGGACCCTGCGAGGAAGTTGCTGCACAGGCCTTATGGCGGGATCGACTTTTAGGTGTAGTTCACCGGGGAGGCATCCAAGTCCATCGAACACGTCATCAAATGAGGATATGAGTTCCTCCGTTGTTGGTGGTACGGTGGTGCTGTCTGCTGGCCCTGCATCAAGACTGTGTACGACATGGCTGCTGGTAATCTGGAGTAGATTCAGTTGTAGGCAGGTGTCAGCAGAGAGGAGAGGAGTTTGTGACGTCTCCATGACATGGAACCTCAGGATGTAGGATTTGCCATCATGTTCTGCTTTGAGACTGCATTCCCCTTTTGGCTGAATCAGTGAACCATCGTATAGTTTCAGAGTGGTTTTGCTTGGTGACAAGGGCGGACTGCCATCTTGGAGTAGGCATTGGAGGTCTGTGAAGCCAATGACATTGACAGTGGAACCAGTGTCTAGTTGGCATTTCATGACATGTGAAGGATCGTACTGAAGCATTTCGGCATTGTGGGGGGCTAGTTTGAGGTGTATGAACCATTTGTTTTTATTGGCTTGCATGAAATTAATGTGGGAGAGATAAAGCATTGAATCATTTTCATCATCACTCTCCTCATCACCTTCGACTAGATTTAATTGTGGCTTGCGCTGTTCCTGTTGACATACTCTTGCAAAATGATTCTTTTTTCCACACGCTTTACATGTCACACCATAGGCAGGACAGTTGGCCTTGGCATGTGCAGTGCCACAGTAACGACATGTCTGTGATGATTTTTGTTTGGCATGTTGGGGCACATTTTGCTGTTTATTGCCCCTGTGGCCCTGGCGAGTGTCTCGTGACGCATAGTTGACGGTGTGTTGATCCTCGCCTGCAATTTTCTTTATTTGGGCCGATGTCTGTTCACTCGCACGGCACATATCAACAGCCTGAGTTAATGTCAATTTCGGTTCACGCAGCATTCGCGCCTGAGCGCCCGTATCTTTTGTGCCTATGACAAGTTTGTCACGTATTAGGTCATCTCTAAGGGCACCAAAGTCACAAGTGTCAGCTAGTTTTCTTAGCTTGGCTATGTATTGCTCTGTGGTCTCATTATGGCTTTGCTTGCAATCATTGAACACAAACCTTTCATATATCACGTTTCTGGTCGGTTCAAAGTGTTTTTCCAGTGCATCCAGGACTTTCTTCGGATCTGCTCGGTCCGCGGCAGACATGTGCAGGTGACGCTGCAGTTGATGGCACTCTTTGCCCATTACCGATAGCAGCGTGGCCACGCGAATGTTGTTGTCTTTTTTATCCAAGCCCGTCGCAATTTCGTAGTTGTTCCATTGCGCGCGGAAGAACATCCAGTTGTTGTAGGCATCGCCCTTCATGTCCATGGGCTCTGGGACAGGAATGTGATACGCCATGTTAGAAGTTTTCTTTCTTCTGGGCATCGATTTTGATTAAAGTCAGATTCGTGGTTGGCACAACGTGCGCATACGTGTTCCAGAGGCATTCGGGTTAGACTTCTGACACCATGTTGAAAGATGTCAGTCAAGACTCAAGTATAAGACAATCCGTAGGCTTTATTATTTATAACTCGCTTGCAGCACATACAGTCTAGCCTGCCGCTATCTGGCTGTAACTCCTTTTCCTGCTTGCTTGCACTACGGTGATGAACATTAAGCATCGTTCATAGAGTGCCACCTAGTGGCACTATAACATTGTAACAAAAACGAGCATTTTGTGCAAAGAAGGATTTCGAGCAGATCAGTGACTTTGACATCAATACTTATCGATTTAGTGACACCTCAAACATCTAAAACAACAGAGAAAGAGATTTTTGATGACAAAGTACATTTTTTATTTACAAATATAAGAATATAAGGCTCTGTGAATTGAAAATTCGTTCAAATCAGTGCCAAGAGATGTTTACAGGATATAATATCTTTTCATATAAAATAGAACTTTGTTGAGGCTTTGTCTGAGGCTCAGAGTACAGATCCATAATAAAAACTAATACACACACACACACACACACACACACACACACACACACACACACACACACACACACACACACACACACACACACACACACACACACACACACACACACACACACACACACACACACACACACACACACACACACACACACACACACACACACACACACACACACACACACACACACAAAAAATATAAATGCAACACTTTTGTTTTTGCTCCCATTTTTCCTGAGATGGACCCAAAGATCCAAAATTCACTCCAGATACACAACACTACCATTTCTCTCAAACATTGTTCACAAATCTGTCCAAATGTGTGACAGCGAGCACCTCTGCCCCGCCGAGACAATCCACCCCACATCAAGATGCCGATCCGACATCATGACCAGTGCACAGGTGCGCCCCAGACTGCCCACAATAAAAGGCCACCCCGAAATGTGCATTTTTTTTGCTTTATTGGGGGTCTGGGGACTCAGAACCAGTCAGTATCTGGTGTGACCACCATTTGCCTCATGCAGTGCAACACATCTTCTTCGCATAGAGTTTATCAGATTGTCAATTGTGGCCTGTGGAATGTTGGTCCACTCCTCTTCAATGATGATGATGTCGGATCGGCATCTTGATGTGGAGCACCTGTGAGGTGGGGTGGATTGTCTCGGCGGGGCAGAGGTGCTCGCTGTCACACATTTGGACAGATTTGTGAACAATGTTTGAGAGAAATGGTAGTGTTGTGTATCTGGAGTGAATTTTGGATCTTTGGGTCCATCTCAGGAAAAATGGGAGCAAAAACAAAAGTGTTGCGTTTATATTTTTGTTGAGTATATGTACATACACACAAGCTCATGCATAAACCTTTACAAACACACAGCTATACCCACACACGCACGCACCCACATACGTACACATACGTATAACTTCATTCATTACAATTACCACACAACAGCATCATGTAAATTTAAATCTTCTCATCTCATGCCTCTCTGGAGACCAGGATCTACTGCTCCAAGTCAGTAAACTTCTTCTTTGGCGCTGTCGTAGTTCTGATCAGAGTTCCTGCGCAGCGCAGCGCACACATGACACGTTGCCTGCCTCGGGCAGAGCAGATCTCTGCCCCGACCTCGCGGCCTGATCCGGTGTGTCTCTGCGATCCTCTGATCCAGGATGGGTCCCAAGAGCGATCAGATCGCTCCGTAGGCGCTGATCAACAGTCATCTGCTTTTCCGGATTCCCTCGCCATCTTGCTCCTCTCGCCAATACACAGTACACAAACTACACTCTTCCTCTCTTCCGCGTCTCCGATCGGCAGATAATGATACAAGATCGCTACCTACAGGTTGGGAGGTGTGAATTACACCTTCAAAGCTGCTTCAGGTCGTATCCTAGCAACCCCCGCTGAAAAACGCAATTGACGTCTTTATCCGTCACGGCAGTCTACGTTTGGATTCGAGGGGACGTAAAAAGACGTCTCCGGCAGTCAATGAGTTAAGGAGCAGCTCGTCTTTCAGGCACCCAGGGACCATCTCCATGATCTTCTTGCTCAGCTCGGTCAGGACCTCAGCTGGAGGATTCACCTGGAGCATGTTTTCAGTTGAAGAAGTAGAAGCAGCTTGGATGAAAAATGATTCAATCAAATAAACATTTGTCCAGTCGACAAATTTGGAGGAACAGATTTTACTTCAGGATCTTCACAAAGACTTGAGTTCGAGGTTTTATTAAAGATCCCATGACATGGTACTTGTTGATGCTTTTATATGGCTCCTTAATGGTTCCCTAATACTGTAAATGAATCCTTCTTCAAAATCAACACTCAGTGCATGAGAAACAGAGATAAGATGAGAAAGAGTAATTTTTCTCACTCTGAACACTCTATAATGGGCGTTGTTGCTTGAATGCAAATGAGGAGAAAAGAGCTGGCCAATAGTAGAGGGTGGGGGCGTGGCCAAACGCTCCGCTCTCCGCTGTCAGCCCGCAGCTGATCCATTTCCTTGTTTTTGCACGGGGGGAGAGATTTGAAGCGTTCCATTGAAAAATAAACACATTTCCACATAAAATAAAATTAAACCACTGCTGTTCAAAGGTCCAGAGGCTCAGATAAAGGACTTCCGAGCCTAGAAACACTCG
>JAVJIX010000210.1:462500-522500 GCA_036785185.1 Paratrypauchen microcephalus
TAAAGCAGGACTAAAACAGGACTAAAGCAGGTCTGAACCAGGACTAAGACAGGACTAAAACAGGGTCTGACTCTGAACCAGGACTAAAACAGGACTAAAACAGGACTAAAGCAGGACTAAAGCAGGACTAAAGCAGGACTAAAGCAGGACTAAAACAGGACTAAAACAGGACTAAAACAGGACTAAAGCAGGTCTGAACCAGGACTAAAACAGGCTAAAACAGGACTAAAGCAGGACTAAAGCAGGACTAAAGCAGAACTAAAGCAGGACTAAAACAGGACTAAAGCAGGACTAAAACAGGACTAAAGCAGGACTAAAGCAGGACTAAAGCAGGTCTGAACCAGGACTAAAGCAGGACTAAAGCAGGACTAAAGCAGGACTAAAACAGGACTAAAGCAGGTCTGAACCAGGACTAAAACAGGCTAAAACAGGACTAAAGCAGGACTAAAGCAGGACTAAAGCAGAACTAAAGCAGGACTAAAACAGGACTAAAGCAGGACTAAAACAGGACTAAAGCAGGACTAAAGCAGGACTAAAGCAGGTCTGAACCAGGACTAAAGCAGGACTGAACCAGGACTAAAAAAGGACTAAAGCAGCACTAAAGCAGGTCTGAACCAGGACTAAAACAGGACTAAAACAGGACTAAAACAGGACTAAAGCAGGTCTGAACCAGGACTAAAACAGGACTAAAGCAGGACTAAAGCAGGTCTGAACCAGGACTAAAGCAGGACTAAAGCAGGACTAAAGCAGGACTAAAGCAGGACTAAAACAAGACTAAAGCAGGTCTGAACCAGGACTAAAGCAGGACTAAAGCAGGTCTGAACCAGGACTAAAACAGGACTAAAGCAGGTCTGAACCAGGACTAAAACAGGACTAAAACAGGACTAAAGCAGGTCTGAACCAGGACTAAAACAGGACTAAAACAGGACTAAAACAGGACTAAAACAGGACTAAAGCAGGACTAAAGCAGGACTAAAGCAGGACTAAAACAGGACTAAAGCAGGTCTGAACCAGGACTAAAACAGGACTAAAGCAGGTCTGAACCAGGACTAAAACAGAACTAAAACAGGACTAAAGCAGGACTAAAGCAGGTCTGAACCAGGACTAAAACAGGACTACGGCAGGTCTGAACCAGGACTAAAACAGGACTAAAACAGGACTAAAACAGGACTAAAGCAGGTCTGAACCAGGACTAAAACAGGACTAAAACAGGACTAAAGCAGGACTAAAGCAGGACTAAAGCAGGACTAAAGCAGGACTAAAACAAGACTAAAGCAGGTCTGAACCAGGAATAAAGCAGGACTAAAACAGGACTAAAACAGGACTAAAGCAGGTCTGAACCAGGACTAAAACAGGACTAAAGCAGGACTAAAGCAGGACTAAAACAGGACAAAAACAGGACTAAAGCAGGTCTGAACCAGGACTAAAACAGGACTAAAGCAGGTCTGAACCAGGACTAAAACAGGACTAAAACAGGTCTGAACCAGGACTAAAACAGGACTAAAACAGGACTAAAGCAGGACTAAAACAGGACTAAAGCAGGACTAAAACAGGACTAAAGCAGGACTAAAACAGGACTAAAACAGGACTAAAACAGGACTAAAACAGGACTAAAACAGGACTAAAGCAGGTCTGAACCAGGACTAAAACAGGACTAAAACAGGACTAAAGCAGGTCTGAACCAGGACTAAGACAGGACTAAAACAGGGTCTGACTCTGAACGAGGACTAAAACAGGACTAAAACAGGACTAAAGCAGGACTAAAGCAGGACTAAAGCAGGACTAAAGCAGGACTAAAGCAGGACTAAAGCAGGACTAAAACAGGACTAAAACAGGACTAAACCAGGACTAAAACAGGACTAAAACAGGACTAAAGCAGGACTAAAGCAGGACTAAAGCAGGACTAAAGCAGAACTAAAGCAGGACTAAAACAGGACTAAAGCAGGACTGAACCAGGACTAAAACAGGACTAAAAAAGGACTAAAGCAGCACTAAAGCAGGTCGGAACCAGGACTAAAACAGGACTAAAACAGGACTAAAGCAGGTCTGAACCAGGACTAAAACAGGACTAAAGCAGGACTAAAGCAGGTCTGAACCAGGACTAAAACAGGACTAAAACAGGACTAAAACAGGACTAAAGCAGGACTAAAGCAGGACTAAAGCAGGACTAAAGCAGGACTAAAGCAGGACTAAAACAAGACTAAAGCAGGTCTGAACCAGGACTAAAGCAGGACTAAAGCAGGTCTGAACCAGGACTAAAACAGGACTAAAGCAGGTCTGAACCAGGACTAAAACAGGACTAAAACAGGACTAAAGCAGGTCTGAACCAGGACTAAAACAGGACTAAAACAGGACTAAACCAGGACTAAAGCAGGACTAAAACAGGTCTGAACCAGGACTAAAACAGGACTAAAGCAGGTCTGAACCAGGACTAAAATAGGACTAAAGCAGGTCTGAACCAGGACTAAAACAGGACTAAAGCAGGTCTGAACCAGGACTAAAACAGGACTAAAACAGGTCTGAACCAGGACTAAAGCAGGACTAAAACAGGACTAAAGCAGGTCTGAACCAGGACTAAAACAGGACTAAAACAGGACTAAAACAGGACTAAAGCAGGACTAAAACAGGACTAAAACAGGACTAAAGCAGCTCTGAACCAGGACTAAAACAGGACTAAAACAGGACTAAAACAGGACTAAAGCAGGTCTGAACCAGGACTAAGACAGGACTAAAACAGGGTCTGACTCTGAACCAGGACTAAAACAGGACTAAAACAGGACTAAAGCAGGACTAAAGCAGGACTAAAGCAGAACTAAAACAGGACTAAAACAGGTCTGAACCAGGACTAAAGCAGGGCTGAACCAGGACTAAAGCAGGTCTGAACCAGGACTAAAGCAGAACTAAAACAGGACTAAAGCAGGACTAAAGCAGGACTAAAGCAGGACTAAAGCAGAACTAAAACAGGACTAAAACAGGACTAAAACAGGACTAAAGCAGGTCTGAACCAGGACTAAAGCAGGACTAAAACAGGACTAAAGCAGGACTAAAGCAGGACTAAAGCAGGACTAAAGCAGGACTAAAGCAGGTCTGAACCAGGACTAAAGCAGGACTAAAACAGGACTAAAACAGGACTAAAACAGGACTAAAGCAGGTCTGAACCAGGACTAAAGCAGGTCTGAACCAGGACTAAAGCAGGACTGAACCAGGACTAAAACAGGACTAAAAAAGGACTAAAGCAGCACTAAAGCAGGTCTGAACCAGGACTAAAGCAGGACTAAAACAGGACTAAAGCAGGACTAAAACAGGACTAAAGCAGGACTAAAGCAGGACTAAAGCAGGACTAAAGCAGGACTAAAGCAGGACTAAAGCAGGACTAAAGCAGGACTAAAGCAGGTCTGAACCAGGACTAAAGCAGGACTAAAACAGGACTAAAACAGGTCTGAACCAGGACTAAAGCAGAACTAAAACAGGACTAAAGCAGGACTAAAGCAGAAATAAAACAGGACTAAAACAGGACTAAAACAGGTCTGAACCAGGACTAAAGCAGGACTAAAACAGGACTAAAGCAGGACTAAAACAGGACTAAAGCAGGACTAAAGCAGGTCTGAACCAGGACTAAAGCAGGACTAAAACAGGACTAAAACAGGACTAAAACAGGACTAAAGCAGGTCTGAACCAGGACTAAAGCAGGACTGAACCAGGACTAAAACAGGACTAAAAAAAGGACTAAAGCAGCACTAAAGCAGGTCTGAACCAGGACTAAAGCAGGACTAAAACAGGACTAAAGCAGGACTAAAACAGGACTAAAGCAGGATTAAAGCAGGTCTGAACCAGGACTAAAGCAGGACTAAAACAGGACTAAAACAGGACTAAAACAGGACTAAAGCAGGTCTGAACCAGGACTAAAACAGGACTAAAACAGGACAAAAGCAGGACTAAAGCAGGACTAAAGCAGGACTAAAGCAGGACTAAAGCAGAACTAAAACAGGACTAAAGCAGGACTAAAACAGGACTAAAGAAGGACTAAAGCAGGTCTGAACCAGGACTAAAACAGGACTAAAGCAGGTCTGAACCAGGACTAAAACAGGACTAAAACAGGACTAAAGCAGGTCTGAACCAGGACTAAAACAGGACTAAAACAGGACTAAAGCAGGACTAAAGCAGAACTAAAACAGGACTAAAGCAGGACTAAAACAGGACTAAAGAAGGACTAAAGCAGGTCTGAACCAGGACTAAAGAAGGACTAAAGCAGGTCTGAACCAGGACTAAAACAGGACTAAAGCAGGTCTGAACCAGGACTAAAACAGGACTAAAACAGCAGGTCTGAACCAGGACTAAAACAGGACTAAAGCAGGTCTGAACCAGGAATAAAGCAGGACTAAAACAGGACTAAAGCAGGACTAAAGCAGGACTAAATCAGGTCTGAACCAGGACTAAAACAGGTCTAAAACAGGACTAAAACAGGACTAAAACAGGACTAAAGCAGGTCTGAACCAGGACTAAAACAGGACTAAAACAGGACTAAAGCAGGTCTGAACCAGGACTAAAGCAGGACTAAAACAGGACTAAAGCAGGACTAAAGCAGGACTAAAGCAGGACTAAAACAGGACTAAAACAGGACTAAAGCAGGTCTGAACCAGGACTAAAGCAGGACTAAAGCAGGTCTGAACCAGGACTAAAACAGGACTGAACCAGGACTAAAACAGGACTAAAACAGGACTAAAGCAGGACTAAAACAGGACTAAAGCAGGACTAAAGCAGAACTAAAGCAGGACTAAAGCAGGACTAAAGCAGGACTAAAGCAGGTCTGAACCAGGACTAAAGCAGGACTAAAACAGGACTAAAACAGGACTAAAGCAGGACTAAAGCAGGACTAAAGCAGGTCTGAAACAGGACTAAAACAGGTCTGAACCAAGACTAAAGCAGGTCTGAACCAGAACTAAAGCAGGTCTGAACCAGGACTAAAGCAGGTCTGAACCAGGACTAAAGCAGGTCTGAACCAGGACTAAAGCAGGTCTGAAACAGGACTAAAACAGGGTCTGAACCAGGACTTAAACAGGACTAAAACAGGGTCTGAACCAGGACTAAAACAGGACTAAAACAGGGTCTGACTCTGAACCAGGACTAAAGCAGGACTAAAACAGGACTAAAGCAGGACTAAAACAGGACTAAAACAGGACTAAAACAGGACTAAAGCAGGTCTGAACCAGGACTAAAGCAGGACTAAAGCAGGTCTGAACCAGGACTAAAACAGAACTAAAACAGTTCTGAACCAGGACTAAAGCAGGACTAAAGCAGGACTAAAGCAGGACTAAAGCAGGACTAAAGCAGGACTAAAGCAGGACTAAAACAGGACTAAAACAGGTCTGAACCAAGACTAAAGCAGGTCTGAACCAGGACTAAAGCAGGTCTGAACCAGGACTAAAGCATGTCTGAACCAGGACTAAAGCAGGTCTGAAACAGGACTAAAGCAGGTCTGAAACAGGACTAAAACAGGGTCTGAACCAGGACTAAAACAGGACTAAAACAGGGTCTGAACCAGGACTAAAACAGGACTAAAGCAGGACTAAAGCAGGACTAAAGCAGGACTAAAGCAGGACTAAAGCAGGACTAAAGCAGGTCTGAACCAGGACTAAAACAGGGTCTGACTCTGAACCAGGACTAAAACAGGACTAAAACAGGACTAAAGCAGGACTAAAGCAGGTCTGAACCAGAACTAAAGCAGGTCTGAACCAGGACTAAAACAGGACTAAAGCAGGACTAAAGCAGGACTAAAGCAGGTCTGAACCAGGACTAAAGCAGGTCTGAACCAGAACTAAAGCAGGTCTGAACCAGGACTAAAACAGGACTAAAGCAGGACTAAAGCAGGTCTGAACCAGGACTAAAGCAGGTCTAAAACAGGACTAAAACAGGACTAAAGCAGGACTAAAGCAGGTCTGAACCAGGACTAAAGCAGGACTAAAGCAGGACTAAAGCAGGTCTGAACCAGGACTAAAGCAGGACTAAAGCAGGTCTGAACCAGGACTAAAGCAGGTCTGAACCAGGACTAAAGCAGGTCTGAACCAGGACTAAAGCAGGTCTGAACCAGGACTAAAGCAGGTCTGAACCAGGACTAAAACAGGACTAAAGCAGGTCTGAACCAGGACTAAAACAGGACTAAAGCAGGTCTGAACCAGGACTAAAACAGGACTAAAGCAGGACTAAAGCAGGTCTGAACCAGGACTAAAGCAGGACTAAAGCAAGTCTGAACCAGGACTAAAACAGAACTAAAACAGTTCTGAACCAGGACTAAAGCAGGACTAAAGCAGGACTAAAACAGGACTAAAACAGGTCTGAACCAAGACTAAAGCAGGTCTGAACCAGGACTAAAGCAGGTCTGAACCAGGACTAAAGCATGTCTGAACCAGGACTAAAGCAGGTCTGAACCAGGACTAAAGCAGGTCTGAACCAGGACTAAAGCAGGTCTGAAACAGGATTAAACAGGGTCTGAACCAGGACTAAAACAGGACTAAAACAGGGTCTGAACCAGGACTAAAACAGGACTAAAGCAGGACTAAAGCAGGACTAAAACAGGACTAAAGCAGGTCTGAACCAGGACTAAAACAGGGTCTGACTCTGAACCAGGACTAAAACAGGACTAAAACAGGACTAAAGCAGGTCTGAACCAGGACTAAAGCAGGACTAAAGCAGGTCTGAACCAGGACTAAAACAGAACTAAAACAGTTCTGAACCAGGACTAAAGCAGGACTAAAGCAGGACTAAAACAGGACTAAAACAGGTCTGAACCAAGACTAAAGCAGGTCTGAACCAGGACTAAAGCAGGTCTGAACCAGGACTAAAGCAGGTCTGAACCAGGACTAAAGCAGGTCTGAACCAGGACTAAAGCAGGTCTGAAACAGGACTAAAACAGGGTCTGAACCAGGACTAAAACAGGACTAAAACAGGGTCTGAACCAGGACTAAAACAGGACTAAAGCAGGACTAAAGCAGGTCTGAACCAGGACTAAAACAGGGTCTGACTCTGAACCAGGACTAAAACAGGACTAAAACAGGACTAAAGCAGGACTAAAGCAGTTCTGAACCAGAACTAAAGCAGGTCTGAACCAGGACTAAAGCAGGTCTGAACCAGGACTAAAACAGGACTAAAGCAGGACTAAAGCAGGTCTGAACCAGGACTAAAGCAGGTCTGAACCAGGACTAAAGCAGGTCTGAACCAGGACTAAAACAGGACTAAAGCAGGACTAAAGCAGGTCTGAACCAGGACTAAAGCAGGTCTAAAACAGGACTAAAACAGGACTAAAGCAGGACTAAAGCAGGTCTGAACCAGGACTAAAGCAGGACTAAAGCAGGACTAAAGCAGGACTAAAGCAGGTCTGAACCAGGACTAAAACAGGACTAAAGCAGGACTAAAGCAGGTCTGAACCAGGACTAAAGCAGGTCTGAACCAGGACTAAAACAGGACTAAAGCAGGTCTGAACCAGGACTAAAACAGGTCTGAACCAGGACTAAAACAGGACTAAAGCAGGACTAAAGCAGGTCTGAACCAGGACTAAACCCGGTCTAGGTCTTAGTACCTGGTAGGACTGTCCGCAGACGCTCAGCTCTTCTTCGACGGCGTGCAGTTTCTCGAGGAACATGCTGTCACTCACGCTCCTCCTGTCAATCAAACCGTGAGGGGGCGGGACTCTGGGGCTGTCATTCAAGCAGTCAGCAGGCGTGGCTTTGGGCGGAGGGGGCGGGCCCATGGGCACAGGCTCCGCCCTCAGACGACGAGAGAGACTCCGAGACATCTGAAAAACACGGAGAACTAAACCAGGTCTAAAGAGGGTCTAAAGCAGAACTAAACCAGGTCTAAAGAAGGTCTAAAGCAGAACTAAACCAGGTCTAAAGAGGGTCTAAAGCAGAACTAAACCAGGTCTAAAGAGGGTCTAAAGCAGAACTAAACCAGGTCTAAAGAGGGTCTAAAGCAGAACTAAACCAGGTCTAAAGAGGGTCTAAAGCAGAACTAAACCAGGTCTAAAGAAGGTCTAAAGCAGAACTAAACCAGGTCTAAAGAGGGTCTAAAGCAGAACTAAACCAGGTCTAAAGAGGGTCTAAAGCAGAACTAAACCAGGTCTAAAGAGGGTCTAAAGCAGAACTAAACCAGGTCTAAAGAGGGTCTAAAGCAGAACTAAACCAGGTCTAAAGAGGGTCTAAAGCAGAACTAAACCAGGTCTAAAGAGGGTCTAAAGCAGAACTAAACCAGGTCTAAAGAGGGTCTAAAGCAGAACTAAACCAGGTCTAAAGAGGGTCTAAAGCAGAACTAAACCAGGTCTAAAGAGGGTCTAAAGCAGAACTAAACCAGGTCTAAAGAGGGTCTAAAGCAGAACTAAACCAGGTCTAAAGAGGGTCTAAAGCAGAACTAAACCCGGTCTAAAGAGGGTCTAAAGCAGAACTAAACCCGGTCTAAAGAGGGTCTAAAGCAGAACTAAACCAGGTCTAAAGGTCTAAAGCAGAACTAAACTAGGTCTAAAGAGGGTCTAAAGCAGAACTAAACTAGGTCTAAAGAGGGTCTAAAGCAGAACTAAACCAGGTCTAAAGCAGAACTAAACCAGGTCTAAAGAGGGTCTAAAGCAGAACTAAACCAGGTCTAAAGAGGGTCTAAAGCAGAACTAAACCAGGTCTAAAGAGGGTCTAAAGCAGAACTAAACCAGGTCTAAAGAGGGTCTAAAGCAGAACTAAACCAGGTCTAAAGAGGGTCTAAAGCAGAACTAAACCAGGTCTAAAGAGGGTCTAAAGCAGAACTAAACCAGGTCTAAAGAGGGTCTAAAGCAGAACTAAACCAGGTCTAAAGAGGGTCTAAAGCAGAACTAAACCAGGTCTAAAGAAGGTCTAAAGCAGAACTAAACCAGGTCTAAAGAGGGTCTAAAGCAGAACTAAACCAGGTCTAAAGAGGGTCTAAAGCAGAACTAAACCAGGTCTAAAGAGGGTCTAAAGCAGAACTAAACCAGGTCTAAAGAGGGTCTAAAGCAGAACTAAACCAGGTCTAAAGAGGGTCTAAAGCAGAACTAAACCAGGTCTAAAGAGGGTCTAAAGCAGAATTAAACCAGGTCTAAAGAGGGTCTAAAGCAGAACTAAACCAGGTCTAAAGCAGAACTAAACCAGGTCTAAAGAGGGTCTAAAGCAGAACTAAACCAGGTCTAAAGAGGGTCTAAAGCAGAACTAAACCAGGTCTAAAGAAGGTCTAAAGCAGAACTAAACCAGGTCTAAAGAGGGTCTAAAGCAGAACTAAACCAGGTCTAAAGAGGGTCTAAAGCAGAACTAAACCGGGTCTAAAGAGGGTCTAAAGCAGAACTAAACCGGGTCTAAAGAGGGTCTAAAGCAGAACTAAACCAGGTCTAAAGAGGGTCTAAAGCAGAACTAAACCAGGTCTAAAGCAGAACTAAACCAGGTCTAAAGAGGGTCTAAAGCAGAACTAAACCCGGTCTAAAGAGGGTCTAAAGCAGAACTAAACCAGGTCTAAAGAAGGTCTAAAGCAGAACTAAACCCGGTCTAAAGAGGGTCTAAAGCAGAACTAAACTAGGTCTAAAGAGGGTCTAAAGCAGAACTAAACCAGGTCTAAAGAAGGTCTAAAGCAAAACTAAACCAGGTCTAAAGAGGGTCTAAAGCAGAACTAAACCAGGTCTAAAGAGGGTCTAAAGCAGAACTAAACCAGGTCTAAAGAGGGTCTAAAGCAGAACTAAACCAGGTCTAAAGAGGGTCTAAAGCAGAACTAAACCAGGTCTAAAGAGGGTCTAAAGCAGAACTAAACCAGGTCTAAAGAGGGTCTAAAGCAGAACTAAATCAGGTCTAAAGAGGGTCTAAAGCAGAACTAAACCAGGTCTAAAGAGGGTCTAAGGCAGAACTAAATCAGGTCTAAAGAGGGTCTAAAGGAGAACTAAACCAGGTCTAAAGAGAGTCTAAAGGAGAACTAAACCAGGTCTAAAGAGGGTCTAAAGCAGAACTAAACCAGGTCTAAAGAGGGTCTAAAGCAGAACTAAACCAGGTCTAAAGAGGGTCTAAAGCAGAACTAAACCAGGTCTAAAGAGGGTCTAAGGCAGAACTAAACCAGGTCTAAAGAGGGTCTAAAGCAGAACTAAACCAGGTCTAAAGAGGGTCTAAAGCAGAACTAAACCAGGTCTAAAGAGGGTCTAAAGCAGAACTAAACCAGGTCTAAAGAGGGTCTAAAGCAGAACTAAACCAGGTCTAAAGAGGGTCTAAAGCAGAATTAAACCAGGTCTAAAGAGGGTCTAAAGCAGAACTAAACCAGGTCTAAAGCAGAACTAAACCAGGTCTAAAGAGGGTCTAAAGCAGAACTAAACCAGGTCTAAAGAGGGTCTAAAGCAGAACTAAACCAGGTCTAAAGAAGGTCTAAAGCAGAACTAAACCAGGTCTAAAGAGGGTCTAAAGCAGAACTAAACCAGGTCTAAAGAGGGTCTAAAGCAGAACTAAACCGGGTCTAAAGAGGGTCTAAAGCAGAACTAAACCGGGTCTAAAGAGGGTCTAAAGCAGAACTAAACCAGGTCTAAAGAGGGTCTAAAGCAGAACTAAACCAGGTCTAAAGCAGAACTAAACCAGGTCTAAAGAGGGTCTAAAGCAGAACTAAACCCGGTCTAAAGAGGGTCTAAAGCAGAACTAAACCAGGTCTAAAGAAGGTCTAAAGCAGAACTAAACCCGGTCTAAAGAGGGTCTAAAGCAGAACTAAACTAGGTCTAAAGAGGGTCTAAAGCAGAACTAAACCAGGTCTAAAGAAGGTCTAAAGCAAAACTAAACCAGGTCTAAAGAGGGTCTAAAGCAGAACTAAACCAGGTCTAAAGAGGGTCTAAAGCAGAACTAAACCAGGTCTAAAGAGGGTCTAAAGCAGAACTAAACCAGGTCTAAAGAGGGTCTAAAGCAGAACTAAACCAGGTCTAAAGAGGGTCTAAAGCAGAACTAAACCAGGTCTAAAGAGGGTCTAAAGCAGAACTAAATCAGGTCTAAAGAGGGTCTAAAGCAGAACTAAACCAGGTCTAAAGAGGGTCTAAGGCAGAACTAAATCAGGTCTAAAGAGGGTCTAAAGGAGAACTAAACCAGGTCTAAAGAGAGTCTAAAGGAGAACTAAACCAGGTCTAAAGAGGGTCTAAAGCAGAACTAAACCAGGTCTAAAGAGGGTCTAAAGCAGAACTAAACCAGGTCTAAAGAGGGTCTAAAGCAGAACTAAACCAGGTCTAAAGAGGGTCTAAAGCAGAACTAAACCAGGTCTAAAGAGGGTCTAAAGCAGAACTAAACCAGGTCTAAAGAGGGTCTAAAGCAGAACTAAACCCGGTCTAAAGAGGGTCTAAAGCAGAACTAAACCAGGTCTAAAGAGGGTCCAAAGCAGAACTAAACCAGGTCTAAAGAGGGTCTAAAGCAGAACTAAACCCGGTCTAAAGAGGGTCTAAAGCAGAACTAAACCAGGTCTAAAGGTCTAAAGCAGAACTAAACCCGGTCTAAAGAGGGTCTAAAGGAGAACTAAACCAGGTCTAAAGGTCTAAAGCAGAACTAAACCAGGTCTAAAGAGAGTCTAAAGGAGAACTAAACCAGGTCTAAAGAGGGTCTAAAGCAGAACTAAACCAGGTCTAAAGAGGGTCTAAAGCAGAACTAAACCAGGTCTAAAGAGGGTCTAAAGCAGAACTAAACAGAGGCACTTCGATACCTATTTCGAAGCTACAGTATCTGCCGATATTGGATATGAACCGATACCAGAGTGAAAAAAGCGTTTATTTCCTTTAAACTTAAATCAATCAGACCAAACTGATGCAGTTTGAATAAAAGTTCAAACATTTGTCTCTAAACCTGTTCCCGTCTGCACCTGCCGCACCTGCCAGGGGCTGCTGGACTCGTCTCGGACTCGACTCCCTCGTGGTGACGACGCGCTGCTCTCCAGGTCACTCTCCTGAAGCGTCTGGAACACGGACCACACAGGTGCTAGGCCCAAGAGCACAGGGGCAGTATCTTTAAAAACTGTAAACTTTGTCTCACGTCTTCGGCCGTCTCGTCCTCCTCGTCTTCATCAGGTTTGTACTCTTCATCTGAAGAGTCCTCATCGGCCAAAGGCAAGTCCACGAACTGAGGAGGCTAGGAAAGGACACAAGGACAAGAACTGAGGAGGCTAGGAAAGGACACAAGGACACAAACTGAGGAGGCTAGGAAAGGACACAAGGACAAGAACTGAGGAGGCTAGGAAAGGACACAAGGACACAAACTGAGGAGGCTAGGAAAGGACACAAGGACACGAACTGTGGAGGCTAGGAAAGGACACAAGGACACGAACTGAGGAGGCTACAACGGACACAAGGAGGAGGTAAGGGGAACAGTGGAGAAGAGAGGAGGAGAGGAGGAGGAGGAGGAGAGAAGAGAAGGAGAGGAGAGAGGGGGAGGAGAGGAGAGAGGAGGAGAGAGAGGAGGAGAGGAGAGGAGGAGGAGAGGAGAGAGGAGGAGAGGAGGAGGAGAGGGGAGAGGAGGAGAGGAGAGGAGAGAGGAGGAGAGGAGGAGGGGAGGAGAGGAGAGAGGAGGAGAGGAGGAGGGGAGGAGAGGAGAGGAGAGAGGAGGAGAGGAGAGAGGAGAGAGGAGAGGAGGAGAGGAGGAGGGGAGGAGAGGAGAGAGGAGGAGAGGAGGAGGAGAGGAGAGGAGGAGATGAGGAGAAGAGGAGAGAGGAGGAGAGAGGAGTTGCGTTCACACTGAGGAGGTCGTACCTTGTTGGTGTCGTTGGATTTCTTTATTGGAGACAGATTCCAGGCCGGGATCACCTGATACAGAGCAGCCAATCAGAGGAGAGAATACACACCGCGCCCTCTGACGTCTGACCATGTACTCACCACGCCACGCTCCGCCACCTCCTTCAGCTTCGAGCGCGTCATCTTCAGCTCCTGAAACACAGTCACATGATCAGTGCCGCGCTCTGATTGGAACTCACCTCAAGGTGTCATCACTCACAAAAGGAGGCGGGGCTTCCGTGTCATTGATCGCCGCCTTCATCATCGCCACCACGTGTTCATTTGTGATCACCTCCTGTAACAAGACCTGGTTGAGTCCCTCTTTAGTCCCATTTTAGTCCTGTTTTAGTCCCGCTTTAGTCGGGTTTTAGTCCCGCTTTAGTCCCGTTTTAGTCCCGCTTTAGTCCCGTTTTAGTCCTGTTTTAGTTCTCACGTGGAGGATGGTCTTGACGTTGGCGGCCGTGAGGTTGTGCTGTTTGGACTTGGTCTCCAGTGATTGGTCAAGGTGCCTGTCAATCTCGGGCTCACTCTCCGAAGCCCCGCCTCCTTCAGCTTCAGTCTGTTTCCTCCTCTTCCTCCTCGCCTTCACTCGGCCCCCATCTGAAAAGGACTCAGGTTAGACCGGGTTCACTAGGATCTCAACCAGTCTACAGGGTCTGGAGGGTGTCGGGCTTCAAAAGTATGGAAAATCAGACCCTAATGGATACTAAACCAGTATGGAAACTCGATCCTCCTGTGTGGCAGGTAAAGAAAGTTCCACCGCTTAATCTGAACCGGTTTGGGACTGACCCATGGTGATGATGAGGCTGGAGTCAGTAGCGTCCTCTTCGACCAATAGGAACTCGTCCTCCTCGTCTGTGGTCCCGCCCCCTGATGCTCGCGGAGGAGGTGCATTGTGGGAAAGTTTGAAGCGTTTTCGGGCGGGGTTCATTTAGGGGCATGACCTCTGACCTCTGAGGGGAGAAGAGAGGAGAAGGTTTAGTGAGAACACAGAACAGAAGAGATGTGCTCAAGTAGAGATCTGGAACTGTTCTGGAGGTTCTACCCTGAGACCCTGAGACACGGAGACACAGAGACACGGAGACAAGGAGACAGAGACAGAGACACACAGACCCCGAGACACAGAGAGACCAAGACAGAGACCCAGAGACACGTCCACCTGTGTCTCAGTCTCAGGTTCTGGACAGCCTCATGTGAAGCTCAGAACCTCCAGGATTCCCTCCCTGAGCTGCAGAGGCTGCACTAGCACTGACTCACTGCTGCAGAAGTGGCCATGAGATTAACAGGGGAATTGAAGAAGGTGGCTGATTGGTTGGAAAATTCTAGTCTCACTTTAAATGCAGAAAAAAACAGTTGCAATGTTTTTTACAAACAGATGAAAAATTCTAAATTATCCAGATATTTATATAAATGGGAAGAAAATTAAAAATGTCAATGAATTTACTTATTTAGGTGTCACTTTGGATTCAACATTGACATTGAAATCATGTAAAAAAGCTTAGAAATTCTATCAAATTTAATCTGGCAAATTTTAGGTACATACAAGGATCTCTGACGATCGAGGCATCACACACGTATAAATAAACTCCATGATTCTCTCTGGTTTTCTGTATTGCGTGACAAGCTGGTCGCAGGTGCAAAACAGCCTTAAAGCCTCTTGAATCAATCTATAAAAGTGCTCTAAAGATTCACAACAACAAATCCAGACAGGATCACCACTGTCATATTCTTTCTAAATATGATTTTATAAACTTCGATAATAATGTATGCAAACAGCTGCCTAATTTTTTTAATTATTCATGGTATCGCTACCCCTCCTCTGAGAAGGTTCATGACACTGAGCTCTGAAAAAATGACTCGAGTCACCAGGGCAACCTCTAGGGGAGAGTGTAGGACCTCTTTTAGTAAAACTGCTCCTCTTTTACTGCCATGAGTCAGTGGAATAGTCTGACAAATGAGATTATAACATGTACAAGTTTTCAAACGTTTGTACATCAAACAAACAAATTTGCACTCATTAGTGATGAATGTGTGAGTGAAATTAGGACTGCTGAATGTGTGTGGATTAGGGATGTCAACAATTAATCGATTAACGGTTAATTGTCGATTAAGACTTTGGTCGATCAAAATGCATTAATTGTAATTAACCGCTAACCGCGGACACGCGCACCCGCGTGGTCATGAAACAAGGCAACCGCGCTGCGCCAAGATCGACTCACAGCCGACCGCAGGCGCCAACGGCACTGCTCAGCAGCCCCGGGGGTACGCGCGAGGCGAGATCGAACCCGGAATGCGTGCCGCTGCTGCCGGTTTCGCCGCAGCCCGCGCCCCGAGCCCCGCGCGGCTGGCCTGCGGCTCGGAGCGCGGGGCGCGGCGAAACCAGCACGCGACCCAGTGGTTTAATCCTGGTCTAGTCCAGGTCTAGACCCGGTCGAGTCCCGGTCCAGTCCAGGTCCAGACCTGGTTCAGACCTGGTCCAGTCCACGTTCAGTCCTGGTCTAGTCTCTTAGCCAATCAGGACAGAACACAATGTTACTCTATAAAAAAAATTTTACACTATAAAAAACTAAAACTAAAAAATAAAAATGGATAGAGCGAGGGATTACTGTATTTTGTTATTCAGCATCAATACATTTGTCTGCTTTTTACTAAGGAATAATTAATTGAGGAATATACAATATAATAATACTATGATATATTTTTGACTCAGTGTTATGTTACTATAGCTTATATTCTTAAAGATCCTATTGAAACAGTAAAATTCAGGTGAAAAACGCCGCTTATCAGTTAATCGTTAATCGACCGATAAGGTCAATCAACTATCAGTTAATGAATTAACCGATAATTTGCATCCCTAGTGTGGATGTATAAAGAGGAATTTTTTTAAATGTTTTTTTTTTTTAGAAATGGCATAGTGAGGGTCAGAACTTGGTCCCACAAAATTCTGCTGTTTACAAAGGTGACAGTGTGGCACTCATAACTGTAATGAGAAGAAATCAGACTGCATGACTGTTGCAATGAAAATATTGTGCAAGTTTTGCAACTTTAAAACATATTTAAGTTGGCTCCAATGTAAAAAAAAAACAAAAACAAAAAACTAGTGCTTACCAATGGCTATGTGAAGCCTGTGACCGAAGCACTGGAGTCTTGTCCAATTATTCAGCTCGACAGTAGGGGTGTGCAAAATAATCGTCATGACAATGCATCGCGATACTAACTTTCACAATATACTGCATCGATTCTTGATGCCAAAAATCGATTATTATTAATTCATTTATTAATACATAAATAAAGTATTAGTTTTTTTTTTTTTTTATAAATCCCATGCTTTTTTCTCTGTGAAAGGGTATTGTTTGTTATGATGGTAGCTCCCTCCAAAATGGTATTTTGAACATCATTTTTTGTTTTAGAAAAAATCCTCTGCACTTTTTTTGTTATTGGTTTGGTTTATTTGTTTTTGTTATTCAATAAATTCAGTTATGAATTGAGTTGCTCAGAGTTATGTATCAATTGAAGACACTACCCAGATACACAGCCACTGATATTTAAGTTATCCTCTTTTTTT
Source organism: Paratrypauchen microcephalus (assembly GCA_036785185.1). Lineage (NCBI taxonomy): Eukaryota > Metazoa > Chordata > Actinopteri > Gobiiformes > Gobiidae > Paratrypauchen > Paratrypauchen microcephalus. Next base: position 478,817 of record JAVJIX010000210.1, read on the forward strand.
TTGGTACATTTTCACTGATGTCGAATATATTGCAATGCATCGCAATAATTCAAGTATCGTGATGCATCGTGATAGTATCGTATCGTGGCATATGAATCGTGATTCGAATTGAATCGTGACTTCTTTGCCAATACCCACCCCTACTCGACAGCCTTAAGGACGTTGGCTCCACTGTCTGTTGTGATGGCCACTAGTCTGTGCTCCGATAGCCCCCAGGAATCAAGTGCCTCTTACAAGCCTGCTGCTAGAAACTCGCCAGTGTGATCATCGGGGAAAAAGCTTGTTTGCAGACAATGACTTTGTAACACCCAGTCGTCATTGATAAAGTGAACAGTGAGGCTTAGGTATGGCTCCATGCTGCGACTAGTCCATAAATCAGACCCTCCAGGAATTTGCGATGTTGCGATTTGCAACTTCAACGCAACTTCAGCCAATCCCCGCGAATTCAGGGCTGTGTTGCAATTTTGACCAATCACCGCAACTTTTCCGCTAATTTTGACCAATCATCGGCGACGTATTGAACGCCGACCAACTTCCTTCTGTGTAGGAGACATAACTGAGATGAGGTGCACGGTGCGTTTGTGTGTGTGTGTGCGGCAGAGGCGGTGGGTCACGTGAGTGTGGGTGTGTGCACGTACGGAAGTGTGTGCGAGTAAAAGCGTGCGCTCACCTGTCACACAGAGGAGAGAGTCAGGGTTGGGGTGTAGCCGTATTTTTTGTTGACCGCAAACCATTCATTCATCTTTCACGTTAATCTGTTCATCCTACTGATTTTCATGAGTTCCATTTCATCCTGCTGCGCTGTCATAGCTGTGTGTGCTCTTTTTGTAATAAATGCACAAAACATATCTGGATCTCAGCGTATCTGTCACCATAGCCTCCTCTTTACGCGTCACAAATCTGCGAGCCACAGGACCCAACCTCATATTCTCGGCGGCTAAAAGGTTTGAGTTTGGAAGCCGCAGCATTCTGTTTTACTTCCGTGTGACGAAACAAAACTGCGGCCGTGTCCCAGTTCCCAGAGCGCACAGCTCGGAGCGTGGCCCGAAGGGGGCTCAGACTGCAGTCAAGGCGGTGCACACTTGCTCAGCCCCGACTGCAGTCCGCGGACCGCTTAACGACTGCGGTGTTCGGACGGCGTGTTAACTGCGCATGGGACAAAAAAGAAGTGGGACAGCAGTCATCGCGCTGGTGTACTGTCGAAATGTGTGACGCACATGCCCTTCGGGCCACGCTCCGAGCCGCGCCCTCTGGGAATTGAGACACGGCTTCTAATGGCAAAGAAACATGTCTGCGGCGCCATTTGCCCACAAAAATAACAGCAAAAGACCGAAACAGTTCCCCTCCTAGTAGTAATTTATTTTCGATGTTGGTAAGGTTGTTTTAGGACCATATCTCTGATCTCTGTGTCTTTGTATTATTCTTTGTCAGTTATAACTCAGTATTCAAAATATTACTCAATTTTAATTACAAAAAGCGAAAATCGCAACTATTTATCACAACTTTCACTTCCTCCCGCAACAAAATCGCAACAAAAACCTTAAAAGCACCGCAACTTTAATCGCAACTTTTTGGAAAAGCTCCCGCAAATTCAGGCATTTTAGCCCCCAACAATCACAAAAAATGCCCGCGCAATCCTGGGGGGTCTGATAAATCAGTTGTTGCTGAGAAGTGGAGAACGGTTGCCAAGTCTGCTTCTATCTTGGCTCTGTGCGTCCGGTACAAGTTAGGGATTGCTGTTCGGCTGTAATAATTTCGACTTGGTAATGTATATCTGGGATCCAGAGCTTTAATCATCTGCTTGAAGCCACTTTTCTCAACAGTACTAAGTGGTACCATGTCTTTGGCTATGTGAACACGAATAGCGTTTGTAATATCAATCCACCGTTTGCTTTTATTGTCGTAGGCTCTAGCCTTAGCAAACGCGTCTTTGAGTGCCAGCTGATTCGCGTTTTGTGCTGCACTGCCAACTTTAATGCTACCCGCAGACGTGGAAGAGGCAGCAGGTCTTAGTTTCATGCATTCTTCATATTCGAGTAAATGATTGTGACGGAGGTGGTGAAGCAAATTGCTCGTGTTGCCTCCTGTGGCTACAACTTTAGCCCGACAACTCTTACAGAATATTGTTGTTTTATCGGCGTCAGATATTTTAAACCCGATGTACCTCCAAACAATGGACACGGCTCCTCTTTTCGGTACAAGTTCCTCTGATTGTGTAACATGCATGGTCACCGCTCAACACACACTGGCCGTTTCCCAATTCAGCGACGGCACGCTTGTGAGTGTGCCGTCGGTCTGTCGTCGAGACGGCGCATACTCGCTCTGTCCTTAGTGCACTACGTTTCTCACATGGCCGTCTGCGAAATTGAACAGGTCCCGCCTCAGCTCAATGAGCCGTGGACCAAGTCTGCAAACATGTTCCCTAAAGACAAAAATATTATGCACTATTGCGGGACTAGTAATACTTGGAATTGGGACATGGCCAATGTTCCCCACAATTTTTAATGTGTCTGAGCAAACACACTATACTCCACATCCGAAATGGTTCTCCCCCCCCCCCCCCGCGCGGCATCGCACTTTGCAGATACTAAACTAAACATGACCCCGCGGCTGAATAGATCTTTCGGCCCTGGTTTACAGGGCGCGGCACATGCTTCTTGTGCGCTGAGAATGTGCGAACAGTGCCTTTGCAGCTTAGAGTAAACGCTGGACATGGCGATACTGTAGAATATCCAGCATTACAAGCTGCGCAAAGGAAATATAGAAGTGTACAGGGGAAAAGCATGTGCAGCGCACTGTAAATACAGGTGCCGTGATCTATGCCGTTACGGCTACCGTCACACATGTTGTGTGTAGTTTATGAAGAGTTTCATGTAGCATGTGGAGTTAGTAGGTGAGGTGAACCAGTACGTATATTTTATAGTGACGTCGCAACTCTCACTTGTGGATGTCGCTGGCGAGTCCGGTCTTTGTAGTCCCGCGCTGTGCATGCTGGGGCTTTTAAGTGTCTTTAGCGTGCATGTTTGCACACTTGGTCCACGCCGGCTCATTTCCATGGAAACGACGGCGGGACCGTTCAGAGCTCGTCTTGACGGCCATGTGAGAAACGTAAAACGAATGGACAGAGCGAGTGTCGCGCCGGATATGACGCATATCCCGTTCCAAGGACGCTAACAAGCGTGCCGTCGGGGAATTGGGAAACGGCCAACGTTTCACCGCTCTCATGCAGCCACATGCAGTTTGTTTGGTACCACTGCGAAACAGTCCCCCCTCAAACAACATCTCGCTGTACGAGGGTCCGCGTTCCTGACGTTCCGCGTTCCCGACGTTCTGTACGGACACACTCACCGGTATTCGGTGTGCACCGGTATATCGCCCAGCCCTAGTATGCACATGTGATTATTCTTATGCACTGGTCTATTACCCATTTACAATCTCTGTTACAGTTTATTTAATTAACATTAACCTGTCCCGGGACGACAGGTGGAAACAACCTGGCATCTGCATCTTTCTTTTGTTTATTTCAAAGGTCAATGAAATGTTGTGCATTGTCCCTGTGCAAATAAACCATACCGTACCACACCACACCACACCATACTCAGGAGTTTAGGGAGGGACCGATCAGAGACATTTTCGGTTTAAACTGTTGAGTTAATGGGACTTTGGATGAAAATGAGCATGTCTCATATTTAATACACAAACATAAACTCATACAAGTCATGTGAGGCTCATTCTGCTTTCTGATTGGATAATTGTCTCAATCCAGCACCAAATTATAACATAAATAAATGTGATGGGTCCAATGATTTTATAATAAATAAATCAGCATTGGAGTGTCAGTAAAAGTTCATATATTTGATATGAACACGTTTACCTCGTATCCAGGGACACAGAGAGGTTCACATTTATGACATTTAAAATCTTTCATACAGTTCATCCTGTAATTACTTATTTAGAAAACAGAAAACTGTCTGGAAGAAAAACTACTTTTGAAAAGCATTTATAGATCAGATTTCAGTTTTTTTGTGAATGTTCCAGTTTTAAAAAACGACTGTGTCTGAAGCTGGATTTTAAAGCATAAATTCACATTATTTTGCCTTATTTATTTACCAGTATCACAAAGGACGAAAGCACCTGTCAGGGCTGTGCTCCAAATGTGAACAAGTCCAAGCTTAAGTTAATAAAATCTATCTATCTGTATTATAGCTAATAAAATCTAAGATAAGATAAGATAAGACTTTATTGATCTCACGCAGAAGAAATTTACTTGCCACAGTAGCTCCAGGACAGTTTGAAAAACAAGAAAGAAAAGTGCATGCAGGCAAGAATGGAATAAAGTAAGTAATAATAAAATAAGTAATAAACTGAAGCCCAGGGTTTAGATGCACAAATAATAATAATAATAATTCGCAGAGTTGATTGATTGATCAGTTTGTGGACTCTTTATTTACATCTGTAGCTTTAGCCGTCGTTAGCTCCGGAGGCTAAAGGCTAACACCGGTGCTTTGAACAAAACTCACCCCGGGACAGAGACAGAGCTCGGGCCTGAACCGCGGAAGTGTCCGGTGTGTCCTTCGTAGATCCCGGGACCGGACCCGCGGCTCACAGCGCGGATTTAAACAGAAAATAACCTGTATAATTAAAAGAATAATTATAATAATGTGTCTAACAGGGGTTTACCGCGGCACAGATGCACTTCCGGGTGCGCCGGATGAAGCGTGACGTAGGCGAAACGTCTATATATATATATATATATATATATATATATATATATATATATATATATATATATATATATATATATATATATATATATATATATTGACCTTATATATATATATATATATATATATATATATATATATATATATATATATATTAGGGATGTCAACAATTAATCGATTAACGGTTAATTGTCGATTAAGACGTTGGTCGATCAAAATGCATTAATTGTAATTAACCGCTAACCGCGGACACGCGGACATGCGCACCCGCGTGGTCATGAAACAAGGCAACCGCGCTGCGCCAAGATCGACTCACAGCCGACCGCAGGCGCCAACGGCACTGCTCAGCAGCCCCGGTGTAAGCGCGAGGCGAGATCTAACCCGGAATGCATGCCGCTGCTGCTGGTTTCGCCGCGGCCCGTGGCCCGAGCCCCGCGCGGCTGGCCTGCGGCTCGGAGCACGGGGCGCGGCGAAACCAGCACGCGCCCCAGTGGTTTAATCCTGGTCTAGTCCAGGTCTAGACCCGGTCGAGTCCCGGTCCAGTCCAGGTCCAGTCCAGGTCCAGACCTGGTTCAGACCTGGTCCAGTCCACGTTCAGTCCTGGTCTAGTCTCTTAGCCAATCAGGACAGAACACAATGTTACACTATAAAAAAATTTTACACTATAAAAAAAAAGATTGGATAGAGCGAGGGATTACTGTATTTTGTTATTCAGCATCAATACATTTGTCTGCTTTTTACTAAGGAATAATTAATTGAGGAATATACAATATAATAATACTATGATATATTTATGACTCAGTGTTATGTTACTATAGCTTATATTCTTAAAGACCCTATTGAAACACTAAAATTCAGGTGAAAAACGCCGCTTATCAGTTAATCGTTAATCGACCGATAAGGTCAATCAACTATCAGTTAATGAATTAACCGATAATTTGCATCCCTAATATATATAAATATATATATATATATATATATATATATATATAAACACACACACACACACACTCACTTTTATTGTCTCTTTTCTGATGCTTTGTTTATACTTTTGTCTGAAACGCAGCTTATAAAATGATAAAATGACTTGTGATTGACTCTTGTGCAGTAAATGACTTTCATCATCACAAAAACACTTTGGTTATCACTTTTGTTTCTCTGCATCCCTGTGTCCCTGTCCTCCTCCTGTCCTCCTCTGTCCTCCTCCTGTCCTCCCCCTGTCCTCCTCCTGTCCTCCTCTGTGCTCCTCCTGTCCACCTCTGTCCTCCTCCTGTCCCCCTCTGTCCTCCTCCTGTCCTCCCCCTGTCCTCCTCCTGTCCTCCTCTGTCCTCCTCCTGTCCTCCTCTGTCCTCCTCCTGTCCTCCTCCTTCCTCCTCCTTTCTCCTCTGTCCTCCTCCTTTCTCCTCCTGTCCTCCTCTGTCCTCCTCCTGTCCTCCTCTGTCCTCCTCCTTTCTCCTCTGTCCTCCTCCTTTCTCCTCCTGTCCTCCTCTGTCCTCCTCCTTTCTCCTCTGTCCTCCTCTGTCCTCCTCCTTCCTCCTCCTGTCCTCCTCCTGTCCTCCTCTGTCCTCCCGGAGCGGTGATCTGTCCCCGGAGCTGTGCTGGTCCAGGCCGGACGGTGGCGGTACTGCCCGGGCTCCTCTCTCTGTTCTCGGCTCCAGAGCTCCAGCGCAGCGGCGCCTCTCAAACTCCGAACCCCGGGAGAGAGCTCCAGAAGCGGACAGAGACACGTTTCCCCCTGAGACCCACCGGAACAGAAGCCCACACACCGGGCCCCCGGGAGCACAGCCCGGGAGCACAGCCCGGGCCCCGCCGCGCACATGGAGCCTTCCCCGGCCAAAGCCAAGCCCCAGGGCCGCCTGCTGCTGTCCACCCCGCTGGACGCCAAGGACGAGCTGGAGGAGGTAAGCCCCGAACCTGAGCCCGAACCCGCGGCTCTGAGGGAGGCTGACCCGGGCCAGAGTCCGGCCGAACCTGATCAAACTTTAGTCCTTTAAACCCGGAGAAATGAGCTAACGGCTAACCGCTAACGGCTAGCTCATGTGGCCGGGGTGAAGAGGCTCAGCCCGGGCAGAACCTCACGGCCTCGGCCCGGTCTGGGGCCGGTACTGGTCCTCTGGGATTTGGACCTTAGTTCGGGTCAGAACAGAGCCCCCTTTAGCCCGGTTTAGCCCGGTCTGTTAGCCTAGCATGCTAACAGTAGTAAACATGAAACGGAATCTCAGAGTCTCTAACCCGAACCTCTGTCTCTTTGGTTCCGTTTGTGTCTGTGGATCCAGAGACGGTTAAAAGAAGCTGGTACCAGGTCCAAACTCTGTTCTAAATGGAAAAACAGAACCTCAGAACATTTGGTTTTCTCCATTTGGTGTCTCTGAGACTGTGTCTGTCTCTGAAAGTGTCTGTCCCCGTTTGTCCTGCAGAGGCTGGAGCGCTGTGTGGGGATCGTCCAGTCTCTAACGAACGGACTGTCAGAGCGAGAAGCGAACGATGCACTCACTGCCAATGTAAGGGCCACTCACCTGTCCCTCACCTGTCATTCACCTGTCCCTCACCTGTCCCTCACCTGTCCCTCACCTGTCATTCACCTGTCCCTCACCTGTCCCTCACCTGTCCCTCACCTGTCCCTCACCTGTCATTCACCTGTCCCTCACCTGTCATTCACCTGTCCCTCACCTGTCCCTCACCTGTCCCTCACCTGTCATTCACCTGTCCCCCACCTGTCATTCACCTGTCATTCACCTGTCATTCACCTGTCCCTCACCTGTCCCTCACCTGTCATTCACCTGTCCCTCACCTGTCCCTCACCTGTCCCTCACCTGCCCCTCCTGCTCACCTGTCTGCGGTGTACCTCTGGTGTGTGTGTTGTGTCACTGGTGTGTGTTGTGTTACAGGTGTGTGTGTTGTGTTACTGGTGTGTGTGTCGTTTTACTGGTGTGTGTGTGTGTGTTGTTTTACTGGTGTGTGTGTGTTGTTTTACAGGTGTGTGTTGTGTTGTGTTACTGGTGTGTGTGTTGTGTTGTGTTACCGGTGTGTGTGTGTGTGTTGTGTTACTGGTGTGTGTGTGTTGTGTTACCGGTGTGTGTGTTGTGTTACTGGTGTGTGTGTTGTGTTACCGGTGTGTGTGTGTGTGTGTGTTGTGTTACTTGTGTGTGTTGTGTTACAGGTGTGTGTGTGTGTGTGTGTGTTGTGTTACCGGTGTGTGTGTTGTGTTACTGGTGGGGGTGTGTGTGTGTGTGTGTGTTGTGTTACTGGTGTGTGTGTGTGTGTGTGTGTGTTGTGTTACAGGTGTGTGTGTGCTGTGTTACAGGGGTGTGTGTGTTGTGTTACAGGTGTGTGTGTGTGTGTGTTGTGTTACTGGTGGGTGTGTGTTGTGTTACTGGTGTGTGTGTGTGTGTGTTGTGTTACTGGTGTGTGTGTTGTGTTACTGGTGTGTGTGTTGTGTTACTGGTGTGTGTGGGTGTGTGTGTTGTGTTACTGGTGTGTGTGTGTTGTGTTACTGGGGTGTGTGTGTTGTGTTACTGGGGTGTGTGTGTGTGTGTTGTGTTACTGGTGTGTGTGTGTGTGTTGTGTTACTGGTGTGTGTTGTGTTACTGGTGTGTGTGTGTTGTGTTACAGGTGTGTGTTGTGTTACTGGTGTGTGTTGTTGTGTTACAGGTGTGTGTGTGTGTGTTGTGTTACAGGTGTGTGTGTTGTGTGTGTGTGTGTTGTGTTACAGGTGTGTGTGTGTGTGTTGTGTTACAGGTGTGTGTGTGTTGTGTTACAGGTGTGTGTGTGTGTGTGTGTGTTGTGTTACAGGTGTGTGTATGTGTGTGTGTTGTGTTACTGGTGTGTGTGTGTTGTATTACTGGTGTGTGTGTGTGTGTGTGTGTGTGTGTTGTTACAGGCGTGCATGTGTTGTTTTACAGGCGTGCGTGTGTTGTTTTACAGGCGTGTGTGTGTTGTTTTACAGGCGTGTGTGTGTTGTTTTACAGGTGTGTGTGTTGTGTTACAGGTGTGTGTGTGTGTTGTGTTACAGGTGTGTGTGTGTGTGTTGTGTTACAGGTGTGTGTTGTGTTACAGGTGTGTGTGTGTGTGTGTGTTGTGTTACAGGTGTGTGTTGTGTTACAGGTGTGTGTGTGTGTGTGTGTTACAGGTGTGTGTGTGTGTTGTGTTACGTGTGTGTGTGTGTGTGTGTGTGTTGTGTTACGTGTGTGTGTGTGTGTTGTGTTACTGGTGTGTGTGTTGTGTTACTGGTGTGTGTGTTGTGTTACTGGTGTGTGTGTGTGTGTGTGTTGTGTTACAGGTGTGTGTGTGTGTTGTGTTACAGGTGTGTGTGTGTTGTGTTGTGTTACTGGTGTGTGTGTTGTGTTACTGGTGTGTGTGTGTGTTGTGTTACTGGTGTGTGTGTGTGTGTTGTGTTGTGTTACGTGTGTGTGTGTGTGTTGTGTTACTGGTGTGTGTGTGTGTGTGTGTGTGTTGTGTTACTGGTGTGTGTGTGTGTTGTGTGTGTGTTGTGTTACTGGTGTGTGTGTTGTGTTACTGGTGTGTGTGTTGTGTTACTGGTGTGTGTGTGTTGTGTTACTGGTGTGTGTGTGTTGTGTTACTGGTGTGTGTGTGTGTGTGTTGTGTTACTGGTGTGTGTGTGTGTTGTGTTACTGGTGTGTGTGTGTGTGTGTTGTTACTGGTGTGTGTGTGTGTGTGTTGTGTTACTGGGTGTGTGTGTGTGTGTGTGTGTTGTGTTACTGGTGTGTGTGTGTTGTGTTGTTACTGGTGTGTGTGTGTTGTGTTGTTACTGGTGTGTGTGTGTTGTGTTGTTACTGGTGTGTGTTGTGTTACAGGTGTGTGTGTGTGTGTGTGTGTTTGTTGTGTTACTGGTGTGTGTGTGTTGTGTTACTGGTGTGTGTGTGTGTGTGTGTTGTGTTACAGGTGTGTGTTGTGTTACAGGTGTGTGTGTGTGTGTGTGTTGTGTTACAGGTGTGTGTGTGTGTGTGTTGTGTTACAGGTGTGTGTGTGTGTTATGTTACAGGTGTGTGTGTGTGTGTTGTGTTACAGGTGTGTGTGTTGTGTTGTGTTACAGGTGTGTGTGTGTGTGTGTGTGTCTTATGTTACAGGTGTGTGTGTATGTGTGTGTGTGTGTATGTTGTGTTACTGGTGTGTGTTGTGTTGTGTTACAGGTGTGTGTGTGTTGTGTTGTGTTACAGGTGTGTGTGTTGTGTTACAGGTGTGTAAGGGGCAGCAGCAGCACGAGGAGGTGTGTCTGGGTTTGTTTACACTGATCCTCACAGAACCCGCCCAGGCCCAGAGGGTGAGTACTACTACTACTACTACTGCTACTACTGCTACTGCTACTACTGCTACTGCTACTACTGCTACTGCTACTACTGCTACTGCTACTACTGCTACTGCTACTACTACTGCTGCTGCTACTACTGCTACTGCTACTACTGCTACTGCTACTACTACTATTGCTACTGTTACTACTGCTTTTACTACAACAACTTTTAATTAAAGCCGCAAGGGGCGTTGGTCGGGACCTCACACCTGCGGCCTATGGGGGTGGGGGGGGCATGCTCCATGCCAGCAATACAAAGTATTTTCAGCCGCACAAGATGTCATGTCAATCTAAAGCACAGTAGCAGCTTCAGTGCATTTTTTTACAGTTCCCTTATAACACATGGTGGAGCTATGACATACGGACAGTTCATTTGCATAAAAATGTTTCTCTCCATCATATACAAGGCTATACCAAATTTCTTGTGGTTGGCTCAAGTGGTACGCTAACCGTGACCCACTTTGCGTTTAGGGGGCTAAGCTACTGTATTTTCTTGCAGTTCACTTGCCTATCATATGGTGGCGCTATGCCAAACTACCATTTAATTTGCTTGAAAATGTTCATAGTCACAATATACATAAGCCTATGGGGTTCCAGGCTTTTGAAGATGCCAAGGATAACACATTGGCATTCTTAGATTGTGCAGTAACGATAGGAGGAGACCGGCGACTCCAAGTAGAAGTCTTCAGTAAGCCCACACACACAGACCAATACCTGCTTTTTGATTCACACCACCCACTGCAGCACAAACTGGGTGTTATTCGGACATTACAACACAGGGCCCAAGTGGTTCCCACAAGCACAGAGGGTAAGGAGAAAGAAGAACAACATGTGCAGGAAGCCCTCTCTGTTTGTGGAGATCCTAAATGGGCTGTCAACAAAACCAAGAGAGACAAGGGCAAGAAACAAGACAACAGAGAATCAGAACCCAGGAGGAAAGGGGTAGTGATTCTGTACCTGGCCGGCGTGTCGGAAAAACTACAGGGGATTTTCAGACAATATGAAATTCCAGTTTATTTCAAACCCACAAACACTTTAAGACAAAAACTCGTCCACCCAAAGGACAAAACACCGAGCCACAAACAAAGCAATGTGGTCTACTCCATTCAGTGTAGTGAAGACTGCAGTGAGCGCTATATTGGGGAAACCAAACAGCCACTTCACAAGAGGATGTACCAACACAGGCGGGCGTGCCAGAGTGGACCGTCATCTGCCGTACATCTTCACCTAGAAGCCACGGGCCATTCATTTGAGGACAGTGAGGTTCAGATCTTAGCCAGGGAACAAAACTGGTTTGAGAGGGGAGTTAAAGAGGCTATTTTTGTCAAAAAAGAGAATCCGTCATTAAACAGAAATGGGGGAGTTAGACATAACTTGTCTCCCATTTATAATTCGATTCTTAAACCAAGTCAAAAACAGACAAAGAAACATTAGGGCAGACGATCCAGAGCAGAGGGGTGGAGAGGGTCGTTAGGCTTGAATAGGGAGGCTAAACTAGTCGGCAGAGTAATTTGAAAAACAAAGACAGATTAGTGGAGATAGTTTCAGAGCTATTTCAGTGTAGTGAGCTCCTCCCTGCAGCTAGATATAAGCAGTGTCTAACCAGCACTAGAACCAGAGCTGACGAAGCCTCTCGGATGAGCGGCGAAACGTTTTCGACCAAACAAACTTTGTCCAGTTGACAAATTGAATTTCTCCTTTTATCATGGATTCTACCTGGACGACTGAGGGACTCTTCATGCAATAATAATAATAATAATAATAAGTACTCGGGCCCTAATAAAACCTTTACTCGTGCATAGGTCACTGAATATTAGTATCAGATTTTATTTAAGGTTTGATCTAAAAGTGCTTGTGTGTGTGTTGTGTGTGTGTGTGTGTTGTATGTGTATTGTGTGTGTGTTGTGTGTGTTGTATGTGTGGTGTTGTGTGTTTGTGTGTGTTTGCGTATTCCCTCAGAGTTACAGAGACCTGACTCTGGTGAACAGAGACGGGATGAACATCGTTTTGGTCAAAATGAACCAGATCCTGATGGAGAAGTTCCTCAAACTGCAGGACCAGCCACGCACACAGGTACACACCTGTACTGCCTGTACACGCCTGCACCGCCTGTACACGCCTGTAACCACCTGTACACGCCTGCACCGCCTGTACACACCTGTAACCACCTGTACACACCTGCACCGCCTGTACACACCTGTAACCTCCTGTACACACCTGCACTGCCTGTACACACCTGCACCGCCTGTACACACCTGCACCGCCTGTACACACCTGTAACCACCTGTACACGCCTGCACCGCCTGTACACACCTGTAACCTCCTGTACACACCTGCACCGCCTGTACACACCTGTAACCACCTGTACACACCTGCACCATCTGTACACACCTGTAATCACCTGTACACACCTGTAACCACCTGTACACACCTGAACCATCTGTACGCACCTGTAACCGCCTGTACGCACCTGCACCCGTCTGTACGCACCTGCACCCGCCTGTACGCACCTGCACCGCCTGTACACACCTGTAACCTCCTGTACACACCTGCACTGCCTGTACACACCTGCACTGCCTGTACACACCTGCACCGCCTGTACACACCTGTAACCGCCTGTACACACCTGTAACCACCTGTACACACCTGTAACCACCTGTAACCACCTGTACACACCTGCACCGCCTGTACACACCTGAACCATCTGTACACACCTGTAACCGCCTGTACACACCTGCACCGCCTGTACACACCTGTAACCTCCTGTACACACCTGCACCGCCTGTACACACCTGCACCGCCTGTACACACCTGCACCGCCTGTACACACCTGTACACGCCTGCACCGCCTGTACACACCTGTAACCACCTGTACACACCTGTAACCACCTGTACACACCTGCACCGCCTGTACACACCTGTAACCTCCTGTACACACCTGCACCGCCTGTACACACCTGTAACCACCTGTACACACCTACACCATCTGTACACACCTGTAACCACCTGTACACACCTGTAACCACCTGTACGCACCTGTAACCGCCTGTACGCACCTGCACCACCTGTACGCACCTGTAACCGCCTGTACACACCTGTAACCGCCTGTACACACCTGCACCGCCTGTACACACCTGTAACCGCCTGTACACACCTGTAACCGCCTGTACACACCTGTAACCGCCTGTACGCACCTGTAACCGCCTGCACGCACCTGTAACCGCCTGCACGCACCTGTAACCGCCTGCACGCACCTGTAACCGCCTGCACGCACCTGTAACCGCCTGCACGCACCTGTAACCGCCTGCACGCACCTGTAACCGCCTGTACGCTAGAGTTGGGCGGTATCCAAATTTTGATACCGTTAAACCGTGTCCACATTTTCCCGGGGTATACGGTATTACCGTTGCTAAGGCTAAAAAAAACAAAACAAAAAAACACTTGGTAGCACTACAGTGGAGTGGCCTCGCCAAATGGCAGCTTGCACCTATACCGTTCAGAAACAGAATAGCAAGCATTACATAGGCCTAATGATACTGAAAACAACAAAACATGTACAAAATTAGTAACTTTTATTAACAAATGTTTAAAGTGCAAATACAGCAGCCAACCGACGGAACGAAATAACAAATTGTCTGTGGGCTAAAGCTAACAAACCAACAGGAATCATTATCAGAAGCAGTGACTTTATAACCAAGTGCTTAACAAAGAACTGAGCAAAACCCGCATGGCAAAGCTGTAACAACACAGTTAAAGGGATATTCCAGGATTTTTGACATGGGGGCTCATTTCCGAGTTAGCCAGAGTGCTGCAGAGATGTGGAGACACTTTTTAGCGAATTTCATGCAGTCGTTCCAGCTGCAGAGTTTTCAGATGCTAGGCTAGCGCAAGTCAACGGTAAATGGTAGCCGGATTTAAATAAGGCTTACCCACTCCATAGTGCACCCAAAACAAGTCAATTATAACGGCAGACTGTCGATGTAAATGTATGTTGATTGAGTATTTTTTTAAATCAAACTGAGTGCGAATAGCATGAATTATTCCATATCTGAGGGACTAGCTTCGCAGCAGCAGCGGAATTTTACTTTACTCTAGTTGGTTGTGAAGTGACCAATCACGTAAACAGAGAAGCGAGAAAAGTCGTAGTAAGGAAGACCACAGAGTGAAGAGGTGAATTTTAAAAGAACTACCGGGCAAAATGGTTTTTCAGTGTGCATTTCGAAAATGTACAAATAAAGCCCGCAGGTGGGCACCACAAAGTTTTCACAGCTTTCCGGTGCACGATCGAGAAATGACGCGACTGTGGCTTGTAGCTGCTGCTTAGACATCAACACACCGGTGGAGACGCTACATAAACAGAAGATTTGCAGTGATCATTTCGGACCAGACGACTACACCAAATCCCTTGGAAAGCCTAGTCTGACAACCACTGCAGTACCATCTGTCTTTCCAAGCGCAAGATCCCGTGATGAAGAACAGGTTTATACCTTTTTTACCCAAGCTTGCTCCTGTCGTTACGTTAGCCTGCTGGTCAAAAGGCATGCACGCTCATAAAGTTGTTGCTAGCCCGTGAACATTCATGTTGAGCACGGAACTGAAAAGACAGCCCGGCATTGATCGTTCATTCCAACAAACAGTGCAACAACCCGGTTTTCTGTAGCTGTAGCGGGGGCTAACTCACCGACACTCTCTCGCGTTCTGCCCTTTCAACATCCATCTCTCTCAACTCTTCGTCTGTATATTCCAAGCATCGGGGAGACCTCCAAACGTGGCCATGTCTGGATTGTAGAACAGGGCAGGCTACTGTACTCTACGGCTAACGACGACAGCTGAAGGTAAGCAAATATCAGCTGGAAACCTAACTGCAAGGTGATATCACTCCGCCCATGCCTAGCTAGATCGGGGGAAAACACGCTGTTGCATAAGGACATAAATCCTTTAAATTACAAGGTTGATTATATTTCTAAAATTGTTCCATCAACACAGACATTTACATCGACAGTCTGGCGTTATAGTTGACTTGTTTTGGGTGCACTATGGAGTGGGTAAGCCTGATTAAAATCAGGCTAATCAGGCTTTACCATTGACTTGCGCTAGCCTAGCATCTGAAAACTCTGCAGCTGGAAGGACTGCATGAAATTCGCTAAAAAGTGTCTCCACATCTCTGCAGCACTCTGGCTAACTCGGAAATGAGCCCCCATGTCAAAAATCCTGGAATATCCCTTTAAATTAATTATAGTTAATATTATATTAGGGCAAGATTTTTTTTTTTTTTAATGACGGTAATGAATCTGATACCGTTGCTATTTTTAGATACCGCAGTATACCGTATTACCGTATTACCGCCCAACCCTACTGTACGCACCTGTAACCGCCTGTACGCACCTGCACCGCCTGTACGCACCTGCACCGCCTGTACGCACCTGTAACCGCCTGTACGCACCTGTAACCGCCTGTACGCACCTGCACCGCCTGTACACACCTGTAACCGCCTGTACGCACCTGCACCGCCTGTACACACCTGGCACCGCCTGTACGCACCTGTAACCGCCTGTACGCACCTGTAACCGCCTGTACACGCCTGTAACCGCCTGTACACGCCTGTAACTGTCTGTACACACCTGTACACACCTGTAACCACCTGTAACCGCCTGTACACACCTGTAACCGCCTGTACACACCTGTACACACCTGTAACCGCCTGTACACACCTGTACACACCTGTAACCGCCTGTGCACACCTGTACACACCTGTAACCGCCTGTACACACCTGAAACCGCCTGTACACACCTGCACCGCCTGTACACACCTGTACACACCTGCACCGCCTGTACACACCTGTAACTGCCTGTACGCACCTGCACCGCCTGTACACACCTGTAACCGCCTGTACGCACCTGCACCGCCTGTACACACCTGTAACTGCCTGTACGCACCTGTACACACCTGTAACTGCCTGTACACACCTGTAACTGCCTGTACGCACCTGTAACTGCCTGTACGCACCTGTACACACCTGTAACTGCCTGTACGCACCTGTAACTGCCTGTACGCACCTGTACGCACCTGTAACTGCCTGTACGCACCTGTACACACCTGTAACTGCCTGTACGCACCTGTACACACCTGTAACTGCCTGTACACACCTGTAACTGCCTGTACGCACCTGTACACACCTGCACTGCCTGTACACACCTGTAACTGCCTGTACACACCTGTAACTGCCTGTACGCACCTGTAACCGCCTGTACATACCTGTACACACCTGCACCGCCTGTACACACCTGTAACCGCCTGTACACGCCCGTACACACCTATACACGCCCGTACACACCTATACACACCTGTAACCGCCTGTACGCACCTGCACCGCCTGTACGCACCTGCACCCCCTGTACGCACCTGTAACCGCCTGTACATACAGTGGCTTGCGAAACTATTTGGCTCCCTTGAACTTTGTGACCTTTTGCCACATTTCAGGCTTCAAACATAAAGATATAAAACTGTAATTTCTTGTGAAGAATCAGCAACAAGTGGGACACAATCATGAAGTGGAACACACTTTATTGGATATTTTAAACTTTTTTAACAAATAAAAAACGAAAAATTGGGCGTGCAAAATCATTCAGCCCCTTTACTTTCAGTGCAGCAAACTCTGTCCAGAAGTTCAGTGAGGATCTCTGAATGATTCAATGTTGACCTAAATGACTAACAATGATAAATGGAATCCACCTGTGTGTAATCAAGTCTCTGTATAAATGCACCTGCACTGTGATAGTCTCAGAGGTCTGTTTAAAGCGCAGAGAGCATCATGAAGAACAAGGAACACACCAGGCAGGTCCGAGATACTGTTCTGGAGAAGTTTAAAGCTGGATTTGGATACAAAAAGATTTCCCAAGCTTTAAACATCCCAAGGAGCACTGTGCAAGCAATAATATTGAAATGGAAGGAGTATCAGACCACTGCAAATCTACCAAGATCTGGCCGTCCCCCTAAACTTTCAGCTCATACAAGGAGAAGACTGATCAGAGATGCAGCCAAGAGGCCCATGATCACTCTGGATGAACTGCAGAGGTCTACAGCTGAGGTGGGAGAATCTGTCCATAGGACAACAATCAGTCGTATACTGCACAAATCTGGCCTTTATGGAAGAGTGGCAAGAAGGAAGCCCTTTCTTAAAGATATCCATAAAAAGTGTCGTTTAAAGTTTGCCACAAGCCACCTGGGAGACACACCAAACATGTGGAAGAAGGTGCTCTGGTCAGATGAGACCAAAATCGAACTTTTTGGCAACAATGCAAGACGTTATGTTTGGCGTAAAAGCAGCACAGCTCATCACCCTCAACACACCATCCCCACTGTCAAACATGGTGGTGGCAGCATCATGGTTTGGGCTTGCTTTTCTTCAGCAGGGACAGGGAAGATGGTTAAAATTGATGGGAAGATGGATGGAGCCAAATACAGGACCATTCTGGAAGAAAACCTGATGGAGTCCGCAAAAGACCTGAGACTGGGACGGAGATTTGTCTTCCAACAAGACAATGATCCAAAACATAAAGCAAAAGCTACAATGGAATGGTTCACCAAAAAACATATCAAGGTGTTAGAATGGCCAAGTCAAAGTCCAGACCTCAATCCAATTGAGAATCTGTGGAAAGAACTGAAAACTGCTGTTCACAAACGCTCTCCATCCAACCTCACTGAGCTCGAGCTGTTTTGCAAGGAGGAATGGGCAAAAATATCAGTTTCTCGATGTGCAAAACTGATAGAGACATACCCCAAGCGACTTGCAGCTGTAATCGCAGCAAAAGGTGGCGCTACAAAGTATTAACTCAATGGGGCTGAATGATTTTGCACACCCAATTTTTCATTTTTTATTTGTTAAAAAAGTTAAAAATATCCAATAAAGTGTGTTCCACTTCATGATTGTGTCCCACTTGTTGTTGATTCTTCACAAAAAATTACAGTTTTATATCTTTATGTTTGAAGCCTGAAATGTGGCAAAAGGTCACAAAGTTCAAGGGAGCCAAATAGTTTCGCAAGCCACTATACCTGTACACACTGCACCGCCTGTACACACCTGTAACCGCCTGTACACGCCCGTACACACCTATACACACCTGTAACCGCCTGTACGCACCTGCACCCCCTGTACGCACCTGTAACCGCCTGTACACACCTCTAACTGCCTGTACGCACCTGTACACATCTGTAACCGCCTGTACGCACCTGTACTAGGGATGCAAATTATCGATTAATTCATTAATTGATAGTTGATTGACCTTATCGATCGATTAACGATTAACTGATAAGCGGCGTTTTTCATCTGAATTTTAGTGTTTCAATAGGGTCTTTAAGAATATAAGCTATAGTAACATAACACTGAGTCAAAAATATACTCAACAAAAATATAAACGCAACACTTTTGTTTTTGCTCTCATTTTTCCTGAGATGGACCCAAAGATCCAAAATTCCCTCCAGATACACAACACTACCATTTCTCTCAAACATTGTTCACAAATCTGTCCAAATGTGTGACAGCGAGCACCTCTGCCCCGCCGAGACAATCCACCCCACCTCACAGGTGCGCCACATCAAGATGCCGATCCGACATCATGACCAGTGCACAGGTGCGCCCCAGACTGCCCACAATAAAAGGCCACCCCGAAATGTGCATTTTTCTTGCTTTATTGGGGGTCTGGGGACTCAGAACCAGTCAGTATCTGGTGTGACCACCATTTGCCTCATGCAGTGCAACACATCTTCTTCGCATAGAGTTTATCAGATTGTCAATTGTGGCCTGTGGAATGTTGGATTATAGATTATGTATTGGTTTATTAATTATTATAGATTACAGATTATGTATTGGTTTATTCATTATTATAGATTATAGATTA
This sequence comes from Paratrypauchen microcephalus, assembly GCA_036785185.1. NCBI lineage: Eukaryota > Metazoa > Chordata > Actinopteri > Gobiiformes > Gobiidae > Paratrypauchen > Paratrypauchen microcephalus. The sequence goes on from JAVJIX010000210.1 coordinate 497,747, forward strand.
TGTATTGGTTTATTCATTATTATAGATTATAGATTATGTATTGGTTTATTCATTATTATAGATTGCAGATTATGTATTGATTTATTCATTATTATAGATTATAGATTTCAATGCGTTCGGATTGAAAATATCACATCCGAGATCGCAGCCACTAACATCGGCGTGCCCCAAGGTTCAAACATTGGCCCACTTCTCTTTTCCCTATATATAAACGACCTGCCATCTGTGTGTGAGGATGTAAATATCCAAATGTATACAGATGACACGGTCGTTTTTACCTGGGGAAAAAACGCAGAACAAGTGTCCAAGAAGTTGACAGTAACAATGGAAAAAGTCTCCAAATGGCTAACTGACTCATGCCTTACATTAAATATCAAGAAAACCGCCACAATGTACTTTGTAAATAACAATAAGAAATCATCCTTCCCAAACATAACTGTGAACGGAGAAAAAATACAAAATGTAAAAGAGTATCGCTACCTGGGCGTCATCTTGGACCCACATCTCACCTTCAAAAAACATATAAAACAAATGTGCCATAGCTTAAAATACAATATCAAAACATTAAAATGTATAAGAAACTCAGTGACACTAGAGGCAGCCCAAATCTATTTTAACACCATGATTATGTCCCAGTTTCACTACTGTAGAACCTGCTGGTCCCAGGCCAATAAAACCACACTGAGACCTTTAGAATCACTCCACAATCACTCACTCCAAATTTTAGACAAGAAGCCGCGACAACACCATCATTGCACAATCCTCCAAAAATACAGACTCTTAAACTTCAACAATATTCAGAAATATGCCTCAATTAGAATGACCCACAAAATACTAAATAACTGTGCACCAGCTCCTCTTAAGAACTTCAACAAGTACACATCCACAGTAACAACACGAACCACACGAGCTTCCACCAACAGCCACTGCAATATACCAAAACTCAAATCTTCCTTTTCCTACAGAGCCATTAAAGACTGGAATGATACACCAACTAATCTCATAAATCTAACGGACTATTCCACCTTTTCCACAGAAGTGAAAAAGTGGCTGTGGAATAATCCAAACTGCCAGCACACACCACGTTAACCAGCAGGTTATACAGTAGTGAATCCGTTAATCCGTTAATACAGCATTGAGATCAAATATAAGAATGATGTTTTTATGTGTTATTGTTATTGTGAATGATACGGTGTGTAAATAGTACATGGATGTGTGTGATTGTGTGTTTTGGGTTCATGTTAGTGGGTGTATATTATGTTTTGCTGTGTTACTGCGTAATGAGATGTGTGTCAAAGTTAAATGTGTGATGCTGTGTGTGTGTATGTGTGTGTTTTAAGAGAGAAACTCTTTGATTGCTTTTATAGATATAGACCGTTGTTTTTATCCATGTAACCAGGGACTGCGGATGGAAATGAGCTTTGTAGCTATACTCTGGTGCAGAACATCTCTGTCTTTGTACATAATGTCTCTGTACATTGTCCCTTCAAATAAAGACGAAACTAAAACTAAAACTATAGATTATGTATTGCTTTATTCGCAGGTGGTGTGGTTGGTGCGGGAGCTGGTGAAGACCGGAGTGATGGGAGCAGATGGAGTCCTCATGACGCTGCTCAAACAGATCGCAGGTCAGACACACTGGACCACTCCTCTACATCATCTCCTCACACACCTGGAGTCGTGTTTGTTTCATTCACATGTTTGAGGAACTCTTTATTATTCATCTGTCTACATCTCCAAAGCTCCAAACGCTCTGTTCCACCTCGTGATGTCATCAAGTGGGAGTTTCTTTCTCCCACTGATTTCTCCTTTTACCTTTAGTTCAGTCGAGATCGGCGACTCCAGGACTGAAATGATTCAAATGATTCTCGTGAAGGTGTGTGGAGTTTAAAAACACAGTGGAGCTCTTCCTTTATCACCACATGATGACATCACATGGTGGAACAGAGTGTTTTCAGTCTGAGAGAAGAACTCGTGCTGAATCTGCAGGTTTGTGTGAAACATGTGAATGAAACAAACACAACTCCAGGAGACGAGGAAACGACATGAGGACAGAGCAGAGAATATCCTGCAGCTCATGGTTCTTCTCTTCTCCTTCTCTCCTGAAATGGTTCTGATTGTTGTTCTCCTCGTGGTTCTTGTCTCTGTTTCAGGAGGAGATATCTCCAGTAAGAACCTGTGGTTGGCTGAGAGCGCCCTGGACATCCTCCTCGACCAAAAGTACCATCATTATATCTTTATTATACCTTTATTTTACACTTCAGCCAGGAGGGTTTGAATAGGGCCCGGGAGAGATCGCTAGATTACTCAAACATGGATAATAATAATAATTCATAGCATTTATATCGCGCCTTTCATGACACCCAAAGCGCTTTACAGTTCATTGTTCATTCACTCCACACTTGGTGGTGGTAAGCTACTTTCTGTAGCCAATGTACGGAAGCGAGGCTGCCAATCAGCGCCATCGGCCCCTCCGACCACCTCCAACACTCACACACACCACTTTCATACTAGGCAAATGTGGGTAAAGTGTCTTGCCTAAGGACACAGCGACAGTTTTTTGCAACTGGCGCCCCCCTGTGGCACCTGGTATTCCCAGTGTCTCCCATCCAAGTACTAACCAGGCCCTGCCTTGCTTAGCTTCTGAGATCTGACGGCATCAGGCTTTGACAGGCAGGTATGGCCACAATGGTTTGGATGGAGGACATCTCCAGGAACATTTAGCAGAATGCCCCTCTTTAATTATATAATGTAACCTGACCTAACCACCGTACTGTTCCACAGAGAGTGGGTGCTGAAGAGTGGGATGCTCGTCTCCATGGCCGTCTACACGTATCTCAGACTCATCGTGGACCACGGAGCTCCAAACCTCCTGAGCCTTAGACAGAAGGAGGTGGACTTCTGCATCTGCATGCTCCGAGAGAAGGTACTGAACCACGACTGGACCACGACTGGACCAGGACTAGACCATCTGCATACCCCAAGAGAAGTACTGAACCAGGACCAAGACAAACCATCTGCTCTGAGAGAAGGTTTGGGACTGAACCACGACTGCCCTGTTTTCCCCTTCTCCTTTTCCGTCTTTCCGTTTGTGGGATGTGTGTTTTGTAATTTTCTCACATATTTCCTTGTTTTTGTAGTTCATGGAGTGTGTGGTGATCGGCAGAGACCTGGTGCGTCTTCTCCAAAACGTGGCTCGGATCCCAGAGATGGAGCTTCTGTGGAGAGACCTGCTCCACAACCCCCAGAGCCTCAGCCCGGGGTTTACAGGTGAGACTACACCTCCCACAATGCACCTGTACCGCACACACACAACACAGCTGAACACGGCTGGTTAGCTCAACTGGTAAGTCACTGACTTTCCCCCCGGGGGTTGTGGGTTCAAATCCTCCCCGGCAATGAGCTAGCCAGTTTGGGTCCTTGGGCAAGACCCTTCACGGTGCTGCCCCCCGGGCGCCGAAAGACGGCTGCTCACTGCTCCTGAAAAGGATGGGTCAAATGCAGAAGTCAAATTTCTCCCGTGTGTCACTGTGTGTGAGACCAAATAAAGACTTAATCTTAATCTTAATCACAGACGCACACACACAACACATGCTTATAGTCGTGGTCTCCGTCTGATCTCTGGTCTGGTTATGATCCTGGTCTCTGGTCTGGTTATGATCCTGGTCTCTGGTCTGGTTACGATCCTGGTCTCTGGTCTGGTTATAGTCCTGGTCTAACCCTGGTCTCTGGTCTCAGGGATCCTGCAGCTCCTCACATCTCGGACCTCTAGGAAGTTCTTGGCCTGTCGCCTCACGCCCGACATGGAGACCAAACTGCTCTTCATGACCTCCAGAGTGAGTACAAGTACTACTACTGCAAATACTGAAAATACTGAAAATACTACAAATACTGCAAATACTATTACAGCATCAGTATTAATACTACAGTGCTTCTTCATGACCTCCAGAGTGACAGGCGTGGGTGTAGTAGTAGTAGTAGCAGTAGCAGTAGTAGTAGTAGTAGTAGTAGCAGTAGCAGTAGTAGTAGTAGTAGTAGCAGTAGCAGTAGTAGTAGCAGTAGTAGTAGCAGTAGCAGTAATGGTAGTAGCAGTAATGGTAGTAGCAGTAGCAGTAGTAGTAACAGTAGTAGTAGTAGTAACAGTAGTAACAGTAATAGTAACAGTAGTAGTAGTAGTAACAGTAGTAGTAGTAGTAACAGTAGTAGTAGTAACAGTAGTAGCAGTAGTAGTAACAGTAGTAGTAGTAGTAACAGTAGTAGTAGTAGTAGTAACGGTAGTAGTAACGGTAGTAGTAACAGTAGTAGTAGTAGTAGTAACAGTAGTAGGTTACTACTACTGTTACTACTACTACTACTGTAGTAGTAGTAACAGTAGTAGTAGTAACAGTAGTAGTAGTAACAGTAGTAGTAGTAGTAGTAGTAGTAGTAGTAGTAGTACCTGCTAGTAGTAGTAGTAGTAGTAGTAGTAGTAGTAGTAGTAGTAGTAGTAGTAGTAGTAGTAGTAGTAGTAGTAGTAGTAGTAGTAGTAGTAGTAGTAGTAGTAGTAGTAACAGTAGTAGTAGTAGTAGTAACAGTAGTAGTAGTAGTAGTAGTAGTAGTAACAGTAGTAGTAGTAGTAGTAGTAGTAGTAACAGTAGTAGTAGTAGTAGTAGTAACAGTAGTAGTAGTAGTAGTAGTAACAGTAGTAGTAGTAGTAGTAACAGTAGTACACATCTGTGTGTCAGGTCCGGTTCGGGCAGCAGAAGCGGTACCAGGACTGGTTCCAGAGGCAGTACCTGTCCACGGCAGAGTCTCAGTCTCTGCGCTGTGACCTGATCCGCTACATCTGTGGAGTGGTGCACCCGTCCAACGAAGTGCTCAGCTCCGACATCCTCCCCCGCTGGGCCATCATCGGCTGGCTTCTGACCACCTGCACGGTAAGAACCACACCGGTCACTCCTGACCACCTGCTCCTGACCACCTGCCCCTGACCACCTGCTCCTGACCACCTGCTCCTGACCACCTGCATGGTAAGAACCACACCGGTCACTCCTGACCAGTGTTGTGCAGTAACGCACAACAGTTACTGTAACGCCGTTACTGTTGACAGTAACTAATACTGTAACGCATTACTTTTAAAATAAAGGAACTCCGTTACCGTTACTAAACGGCGCGTTACCGCGTTACTGAACCTACTCATTTAGAAACTGGCATCATGTGCGTGACTCGCATAGGCACAGGGGAATATTTTTTCTCCCTTTGGTAAGGGCGGGATAAGTAATGATGATTGGCTAAAGCAGAGTAAGATTTCATGTTGAGCCAATCAGAGACACCCAGTGGTCGGTGGGCGGGGTCTACACACAATCCCAGCACACAGTAGTAGCGCACACACACAATACACACACCCCGTGTCAGATGGCGAGTCCCGAGTCGAAGACAGAAGTATAGGCAGTATTTTAACCTCGTCGAGGTAAAAGGTAAAAACGTACATGTTACGTGCACATTGTGTCAAAGACCAAAGACTTTGTCCACGTCCAATATAAGCAACTCGAATTTAATGAAGCATCTCTGGACGGCGCACGCTTCTGTTAAACTAGTGGCCCCCAGCAGGCCCCATGATGATAATCGCATGCTCGGTGCTGTTAACAATGAAGTCCACGGTGACAGAGCCACGTCAGCCAAGCAGCAAAAGCTGTATAATGCACTGTAAAAAAAAAAAATCCAAATTATTTGACATTTTTTAACTAAAAAAAAAAAGTAACGCATTAGTTACTTTCCTAGGTAACTAGTTACTTTTATAGTGTAGTAACTCAGTTACTAACTCAGTTACTTTTTTGGGTTAGTAACTAGTAACTGTAACTAATTACTTTTTCAAAGTAACGTGCCCAACACTGCTCCTGACCACCTGCTCCTGACCACCTGCTCCTGACAACCTGCTCCTGACCACCTCTGTGTGTGTGTTTGTGTCCAGTCGAACGTGGCGGCGTCCAACGCCAAACTGGCGCTGTTCTACGATTGGCTCTTCTTCAACCCTGAGAAAGACAGCATCATGAACATAGGTCAGTACAACACACACACACACACACACTCAAGTAAACACACACACACATACATACACACACAGACACACACACTCAAGTATACACACACACACATACATACATACATACATACATACATACACACGCACCCAAGTACACACACACAAGTAAACACACACACACACGTAAACACATACACACTCACATACACACACATACACACACACACACACACAAGTAAACACACACACACGTAAACACACACATATATACACTCACATATATACACACACACTCACATACACACACACACACATACACTCACTCACATATACACACACATACACACACACTCACATACACACACATACACTCACATACACACACACTCAAGTAAACACACACACACACACACACATACACTCACTCACATACACACACATACACACAAGTATACACACACTCACATACACACTCACATACACACACACACTCACATACACACACACACACTCACACACACACACACACACACTCACATACATACACACATGCATACACATACACACACACATACACACACTCACACACACACATACACACACATACACACGCATACACACACATACACTCACACACACTCAAGTATACACATACACACACACATACACACACTCGCATACACACACTCACATACACACACACACTCACATACACACACACACACTCACACACACACACTCACATATACACACACTCACTCACATATACACTCACATACACACACTCACATACACACACACACACTCACTGACATATACACTCACATACACACACTCACATACACACACACTGGCATACACACACACACACACTCACTAATTCTATTTCTGACCCCTGTATGACCTGTGTGACCCCTGTGTGACCCCTGTGACCTCTAGAGCCGGCGATCCTGGTGATGCATCACTCCATGAAGCCTCATCCCGCCATCACGGCCACGCTGCTCGACTTCATGTGCAGGGTGAGAGTGTCCCACAGTGTGGCATTAAACACCTCGACCCCCCCCCCCTCACTGGTCTGTCTCTGTTCCAGATCATCCCTCACTTCTTTCCTCCTCTGGAGTGTCAGGTGCGTCAGGGCGTCCTCAACTCTCTGACGTTCATCATGGAGAAGAGAGTTCTGGCGTGAGTCCCACCTGTCTATATCCCGGGCATCTGGCCCCTGTGTGTGTGTGTATGTGTGTATTCCGGGCATCCGGCCCCCGTGTGCATGTGTGTGTGTATCCCGGGCATCTGGCCCCCGTGTGTGTATATCCCGGGCCCATGTGTGTAGTGTGTAATGTGCGTAGTGTAACTGTGAGGTGTGTAAAACCCCAGGCATTTGGCTCTGTATTGGAATAATCCAGTTGTGTGTTAAATCCCAGGCACTTGGCCCCTCTGTTCGATAATCCCAAACTGGACCGAGAGCTCCGAGCGATGCTGAGGGAACGCTTCCCCGAGTTCTGCAGCGCCCCCTCTCCTCCGGCTGAAGGTACTGCGCTGTCCTGTGTCCTCTGTCCTGTGTCCTCTGTCCTGTGTCCTCTGTCCTGTGTCCTCTGTCCTGTGTCCTCTGTCCTGTGTCCTGTCCTCAGTGAAGTGTGAGGACTCGTCTCCTCTCTCCTAACCCCTCGTCTCCTCTGTCCTCAGAGAAGTGTGAGGACTCGTCTCCTCTCTCCTAACCCCTCGTCTCCTCTATCCTCAGTGAAGTGTGAGGACTCGTCTCCTCTCTCCTAACCCCTCGTCTCCTCTGTCCTCAGTGAAGCGTGAGGACCCGTCTCCTCTGTCCTCAATGAAGTGTGAGGACTCGTCTCCTCTCTCCTAACCCCTCATCTCCTCTGTCCTCAGAGAAGTGTGAGGACTCGTCTCCTCTCTCCTAACCCCTCATCTCCTCTGTCCTCAGAGAAGTGTGAGGACTCGTCTCCTCTCTCCTAACCCCTCGTCTCCTCTATCCTCAGTGAAGTGTGAGGACCCGTCTCCTCTGTCCTCAGAGAAGTGTGAGGACTCGTCTCCTCTCTCCTAACCCCTCATCTTCTCTATCCTCAGTGAAGTGTGAGGACTCGTCTCCTCTCTCCTAACCCCTCGTCTCCTCTGTCCTCAGTGAAGTGTGAGGACTCGTCTCCTCTGTCCTCAATGAAGTGTGAGGACTCGTCTCCTCTGTCCTCAATGAAGTGTGAGGACTCGTCTCCTCTGTCCTCAATGAAGTGTGAGGACTCGTCTCCTCTCTCCTAACCCCTCATCTCCTCTGTCCTCAGAGAAGTGTGAGGACTCGTCTCCTCTCTCCTAACCCCTCGTCTCCTCTGTCCTCAGTGAAGTGTGAGGACTCGTCTCTGTTGGACTCGCACCTTTTGGACAAAGACGAGACGTGTTACGACAACACGGAGGCGGCATTTTCAGACGACGAAGAAGAGCTCAGTACAAAAGGTACAGATACTACAGTACTACTACTACTACCACAACCACAATACTACTGCAGTACTATTACTACTACTGCAGTACTACCCCCATTTCTCCCCAAAACCTCAAACATGAATCAGTCCCAATGCCAAACAAACTATCTGTTCAAAACTTCCCGCCGCCTTCACCACGTCACCACCCCGATCCCAGCGCCAATCCCCGCGCCGATCCCCGCGTCGATCCCCGCGTCGATCTGACCTTATGACCATGACCCACTACCTGACCTTATGACCACGACCCACTACCTGACCTTATGACCACGACCCACTACCTGACCTTATGACCGCCGCCCACTACCTGACCTTATGACCGCCGCCCACTACCTGACCTTATGACCGCGGCCCACCTGACCTTATGACCATGACCAACTACCTGACCTTATGACCACGACCCACTACCTGACCTTATGACCACGACCCACTACCTGACCTTATGACCACGACCCACTACCTGACCTTATGACCGCGACCCACTACCTGACCTTATGACCGCGGCCCACCTGACCTTATGACCATGACCAACTACCTGACCTTATGACCACGACCCACTACCTGACCTTATGACCGCCGCCCACTACCTGACCTTATGACCGCGGCCCACCTGACCTTATGACCATGACCAACTACCTGACCTTATGACCGCCACCCACTACCTGACCTTATGACCGCCGCCCACTAACTGACCTTCTGACCATGACCAACTACCTGACCTTATGACCGCCGCCCACTACCTGACCTTATGACCGCCGCCCGCTACCTGACCTTATGACCGCCGCCCACTACCTGACCTTATGACCACGACCCACTACCTGACCTTATGACCACGACCCATTTGACCTTATGAAAGCTATGCCTTCATTAGTCCCACAGTGGGGAAATTCCATTTCTGCATTTAACCCATCCTGTTATCAGGAGCAGTGGGCAGCACATTACTGCGCCCGGGGACCATCTCCATGATCTTCTTGCTTCGGCTTGGTCAGGACCTCAGCTGGAGGATTTACCTATGGTGCATGTTTTGGGTTGGTGGGGGAAACCGGAGTGCCCGGAGGAAACCCACCCAGACACAGGGAGAAAATGCAAACTCTTCACAGAAAGGCCAAGGCGACCCGGGGATCGAACCCAGACCATGCATGCAAACTCCACACAGAACACACACAGAAAGGTCTGGGCGAGTTCTGTGTGGAGTTTGTATGCATGACCGCCGCCCACTACCTGACCTTATGACCGCCGCCCACTACCTGACCTTATGACCATGACCCACTACCTGACCTTATGACTGCCGCCCACTACCTGACCTTATGCTGATGAACGTTTCAGGGAAGAAGCGCGAGTTCCGGTTCCATCCAATCAGAGAGGCCGTGGTGGAGGAGCCCGCTGACATCACACCCTGGCTCGACCAATTAGAGGACAGCATGAAGGACAAAGTCCAGCAGCTGCAGAAGACCAGGTGTGTGTGTGTGTGTATAATGTGTGTATAATGTGTGTGTGTGTATAATGTGTGTGTATAATGTGTGTGTGTGTGTGTGTATAATGTGTGTGTGTGTATAATGTGTGTGTGTATAATGTTTGTGTGTATAATGTGTGTATGTGTGTGTATAGTGTGCGTATAATGTGTGTGTGTATAGTGTGTGTATAATGTGTGTGTGTATAATGTGTGTGTGTGTATAATGTGTGTGTATAATGTTTGTGTGTATAATGTGTGTATGTGTGTGTATAGTGTGCGTATAATGTGTGTGTGTATAGTGTGCGTATAATGTGTGTGTGTATAGTGTGTGTATAATGTGTGTGTGTATAATGTGTGTGTGTGTATAATGTGTGTGTGTATAATGTGTGTGTGTATAATGTGTGTGTGTGTATAATGTGTGTGTGTGTATAGTGTGTGTGTGTGTAATGTGTGTGTGTGTGTATAATGTGTGTGTGTGTGTGTATAATTGTGTGTGTGTGTGTGTATAATGTGTGTGTGTATAATGTGTGTGTGTGTGTGTGTGTGTGTGTGTATAATGTGTGTGTGTGTGTGTGTATAGTGTGTGTATAATGTGTGTGTGTGTATAATTGTGTGTGTGTGTGTGTATAATGTGTGTGTGTGTATAATGTGTGTCTGTATAATGTGTGTGTATGTGTGTGTGTATAATGTGTGTGTGTGTGTAAGTGTGTGTGTATAATGTGTGTGTGTTTAACCTCTTACGCTGTGGACGGCCCGTGCACGGTCCCGTTCACGTTTTTTTTTTTCTTTCCATATAAGAGCACACATTCCTGATCATGTACCATGACAGTCTACACATCAAGTGAAACCTTACAGTCTCCTCTTTTTGACTATGCAATTCATTTCCCGGCACAACAATCACTCCCCGAGCACATGGGGCTTTTATACGGAAAAGCACAAAACGAGGTTTGTTACTTCGCTTACCTTTGAAGGCTCTGGACAGGTCAGACATCTGTATTTCACGATAAGCTTGGTCTCAATTTGTTCGTAAGGATCCAACGAATAAAATCCAGTAAAACAATTTAGTCCAAAACACGTGTTAGATCCAATACGATCGTGAAAGTCTTCCCAACTTACATAAGCGCCAGTGTTTTTTTTCCTCTTCTTTAGCCTAAATCAAGCAAAATATAACTTTCCTCACTAAAACCGCGCTTGCAGCAGCTAAACAAAAGGGTAACCTTCAGATTGACAGTTAGATTGGCCATAAAGGACCGGTCTGGGCTGGTCTAGAGCTGTAATAGTCAAATCAAGTGTGGCGCACCGCTAAATATCAACTAAGAGTTCCGCCCTTCCTGAGTCAACAAGTTAGGTTACACAGGATGATTGACAGTTCAGGCGAACAGCCAATGAGGCGCTGAACAGGGAGACATATAGTTTGTTAGGCCTTTCACAACAAGTTCCACGTGAAACAGCTGCGTAACGCGAAATTGCGGTCCGTGCGTAAACTGTGCGTAATTTACGCACAGTTTGTGTCTTGCGCCTTTGCTGTTGATTTGAGTTTCCTTGATTGAAAATATGGCTAACAGGACTGGAAAGAGAAAATATTTAAGTTTGGAGGCTGCAGATTTCAGCTCTGGAGTAGTCGGAGGTGGAGAATCAGGAAACATATGGGCTGTGTGGAGGTGTTGTTTATGAAGGATGTACTTCTGGATGTGTAAGTATCATTTTATTATTATGTATTTGATGTAGTATTTGAATAAAAAGAAAACAATAAACATTAGATTTTTTTTCTGCATTTAGATCACTTTTTGTAAAATAGACCTACTATTATTTATTGGGTGTTTAGATAAAATAAAATAAGAAAAATAAATAAGAATAGATTTTAGTTTAGATTTAGATTTTTGTCTTAGATAGTTTTTGTTTTGTCTTTATTGTATTTTGTACAGTGTTTTTGCACTACTTGGCCAGAGAGAAACAAAATTTCGATTCACTATGTTGAACACATATGGGAGAATTGACAATAAAGCTGACTTTGATCTTAGAAAAATTTTTTTTAGAAAGCATATTTTGAGCTTATTTCCTATTATATTTTTGTGTTTTTCTTACTAGTGTCATCACTGTGTACCAATAAAGCCCAACTGCAGATAAGGAGCCCTACCACGACCGGAGCAACAAAGAACGGATGGGCAGCAGTGGTGAGCGCACAAATGATTAAGATTAAGTTGTGATTAAGCTTGGGCTTTTAGCCTTTATTGGTCTCACACACAATGACACACAGTGACACACGGGAGAAATTTGACTTCTGCATTTGACCCATCCTTTTTCAGGAGCAGTGAGCAGCCATCTTTTTCGGCGCCCGGGGGGCAGTACCGTGAAGGGTCTTGCCCAAGGACCCACACTGGTTAGCTCATTGCCCGGGGGGGGTTTGAACCTACAACCTCCAGGGGGAAAGTCCATGACTTACCAGTTGAGCTAACCAGCCGGTTATGGCAGGCTGAAGTGTAGAAGATGTCAGTCAAAGACAGCTGTAAAATGTTCTACCTGTGACACTGCACTCTGCTTTATTCAAACAAGGGACTGCTACAGTCAGTGGAACACACCAGACTCTTAGTGTGTAAATACCTGTAAATATGTGTGGAACGTTTAGTGTCCATGTTTTTTTGAAAATGTATACAGTGTGCAGTGTTATAGAATTTTTATTTTTTTTGCCAATACATATTTTCATTTTCAACACTTGTTTGGTCTATTTTTGATTGAAAAAAACACTTTTTTATAGAATGTAATTCTCAGGGACATAATATAGTGACCTTGTGTGCAGAAATGGATTCCTCTAGTTGTAAGCTTTCAGTAGAGCCCTCAGTGATGTCTGTAGGTTGAATGAGTCAAAAGTTATTAAACGTTTTCTAAATGTTTCCAATTTGGATAGGTTTGGATAAAAGCATGATCCCTGTATAAAACGCCTGGACAAAGTATAACAAAAAGTGGAGTAAAAAGTTTATTTTTACAGCTATTGATTCCCAATTTGAAATTTGAGTGGTCAACAACTTATTGTATTGAAAGATAGTGTATTTTAGGCCTCAGCTATGAACAGCAGCTATAGACACCTTTTATATTTAGAAAAAAATTAGGCGAGGATAAAAAAAACACTTTTTATTTGGTGTTCCAAGGTGTGTAACTTTTTTCCAATCACATTTGGAGTGAATGTAAATGCTGAGGGTAAAACTAGAGAATGTTCCCTTTACACAGAGACCAAACATTTGTATATAATCCATATACTTCAATAACAGGTATGATTTTAATTTGGAGAGGTCCTTTTAGGGACAATTGCTCAAAAAAGGCCCTCCACTGTAAGGGTTAATGTGTGTGTGTGTATAATGTGTGTGTGTGTGTGTGTGTGTGTATGTGTATAATGTGTGTGTATAATGTGTGTATGTGTGTGTGTATAATGTGTGTATAATGTGTGTGTGTGTGTATAATGTGTGTGTATAATGTGTGTGGAATAGGGGGTGAGGTAGAGTTTAGAATGAATGAAGTACGTAAGATATGGGGGGGTGAAGAGAGTGTTTGAATGTAGGTCACTGGGAATGGTTGCGAAAAGGAGATTGTATGAGGGTGTGGTGGTGCCTGCTGCATTGTATGGGGCTGAAACGTGGAGTTTGAAAGTTGCGGAGAAGAGGAAGTTGAATGTAGTTGAGATGAGATGTCTGAGGAGTATGTGTGGTGTGACGCGCATGGATCGTGTGAGAAATGAAGATATCCGAGAGAGAACTGGTGTGTTGCGAGAGTTGGCTCTGAGAGCAGAGCAAAAGGCATTGGGATGGTTTGGACATGTTGAGAGGATGGAAAGGGAGCGATTGGTGAAAAAGGTGTATGAATCTGATGTGAGTGGAGTGAGAATGAGAGGAAGACCGCGAATGGGATGGACAGAGGGTGTAAGAAGAGCGTTGAATGCAAGAGGGATGACTGTGGTGCAAGGGAGAGAGGCTGCTCAGGACAGGGATGAATGGAGAGAGTTTGTGTATGAATGAATGGATGGGTGTGGTAGAGGACGGGTCTTGATATGAAGCGGCAGGGGGAAACCAGCTTTGGCTGAGGCCCTGCTGTGGAAGTGCCCACACTGGGCTGTGCAGCTGACCCTGGTGCAGTGTGGTGTGGGTTAGATCGGTCCTTAGACCTTAAACCAAGGTGTCCTTTTCCCCAACATCATCATGCCTCTCCGGTGACGTTTGGGTGGTGCTGGCGTCTGAGTGCTGGTTTGTTCTGAGTGCTGGGTTGTTTGGGGGGTTGCTGGCGGGCTTGGGTGGTATCACCAGGTCTGGTTTCGGGGTGCCGAGGGGGCGGCTGGCTGGTGCTTAGGGGTGTGGTCCGGATGGCCGCCTGGATCCAGGGGTTCTTTGGGGTTTTGTATGGTGGACGGGGGCACCTGGAGGGGGGCGACGTTATCTAGGTGCACCTTTAGTTATTGCTGTTACTGCTGTTGTAGTGGGATGATTGCGGATGGTCTGGACCTGGACCCTCTCCCAATGTTTTGGATTGTTTTTAATGCATCATTTCTTAGTCAGGGCAAGCTGAATACCTACACCTAGGCTGCAGGACAATGTCCTCCTTCTTTTAATGCATCATTTCTTAGTGAGAGCTGAACACCTACACTTAGGTTTGCAGGACAATGTCCTCCTTCTTTTAATGCATTTAGACACAATATAAATAGCATACACATTATACACAATATAGGGCAACATAGGATATGAAGAAATGTTCGGAGAGGGGGGAGAAGTGGATTTTAAAGTGGGGCGACAGCGGTGATGGTGATGGACGGAAGGTGTGCTTGGGTGCTCGTCCCTCTCTAGGTGCTGTCCCTGTGTGGTCCTCTGGAGGATTCCTGGGTGCTGGCGGTGGTCCGGTTTACGCTCTGGGTCTGGCCGGTCATCCCTTTGTGCCGCCTGGGGCGGGTCCTGGGGGTTTTTCCGCTCGGGTTCGCTGGCTGCCTTCTCGGTTGTCCAGTGCATGGATGGGGGGTGGGTGGACGCCAGTGTGGGAAGAGAGTGGTGATGGTGATGAGGAAAGGACGCTGGTACAAACGTCAAAAGTCACGGAAGGAGGGTTTGGGGAAAGGAAGGAAGGAGGGAAAGGAACAAAAAATGTATGCCCTGTCTAGGCTACCCCACTATGGTGGGACACAGCCTTTGTATATAGATAGATAGATAGATAGATGATGTGTGTGTGTGTAATGTGTGTGTGTGTATAATGTGTGTGTGTGTGTGTGTAATGTGTGTGTCCCCCCTGGGCTAAAAAACAGTCAAAATCATCCCTCTTCTGAAACCGGCATCCCTTCTTCCATCCCCTCTGGGATTTTATCAGTCAGGCATGAAAATCCCTCACCTTTTGGCGAAATTCGTCGTTTTGAAGTCAAAATAGACAGTGCCAAGAGCCAATCATAGGCCGAACTACGCTCCAGGTTCCAATCATGTTGCAGTATAATTATGCACCGATCACGCTCCCGCCAGTCATGACGATTAGCGCTGTTGTGTTTGCGCCTGTTCGCTGATCAGCTGTGAGCGATATTTACACGGCATTACCAAGAGAAAAAGAATCCTTAACTTGCTATGTTAATGCTATGTAAGATGAAACTCTCGCGTCGGGACACGGGATACGTTCGGAATATGTCTGTTTCGCCGGAGCTCCGGATTATTAAAGACTGTGGATATACCCGACGCGCGCATACATGTGGATACGCAAACTATCGGGAGTGACCGCGTTCTTATGGGTGAGTCATATTATTTCTGCATCAAAGGGACAGATTAGGGACTAAACCGGGTCTAAACCAGAACTAAACCGGGTCTAAACCAGGACTAAACCAGAACTAAACCAGGACTAAACCAGGTCTGAACCAGGACTAAGGTGTGTGTGTACATGTGATTATATCCTGTGTATTATTGATTACTGAATGATTATATGGACTTTTTGTTATAAAAGCATTTCCATTTTAACAAAGTACCTTCTAATTCTGCCCTGCCCTGAAACACCACAGTCATGTCAGTGATGGGGGAGGGCTTAGCTTAATGTCAGGCAAATGAGTTCCTTTCTGTTCCACAAGCAGATCTTTAACGGGGAATTTCTCAGAATGTGCTGCTTTCACCAGGGGGGTTGTTTCTTTCCGATAAATAGTATTGTCTTGTGAAGGCCATGCAACTGAGAATGCAAGCTCTGAATCAGATGGGATTTAGGATTTGCCATGTCTAGCAAGTCACCCTAAAATGGTCTAGAATGCAGGAAACTGCATCTAAGAAATACAGAATTTTCTGGGGGAGGACACCCAACCCCCCCTTCCCCCTGGAAAATATGTCACATAAATGAAAAATTTCACCATCCCCCCGGTTTCATTTTACAACTCGACTACTGTGTATAATGTGTGTGTGTATAATGTGTGTGTGTGTATAATGTGTGTGTGTGTGTATAATGTGTGTGTGTGTGTACAATATGTGTGTGTATAATGTGTGTGTGTGTATAATGTGTGTGTGTGTATAATGTGTGTGTGTATAATGTGTGTGTATGTGTATGTGTGTGTATGTATTATGTGTATGTGTGTCTATGTATAATGTGTGTGTGTACAATATGTGTGTGTGTATGTGTGTGTATAATGTGTGTGTGTATAATGTGTGTATGTGTGTGTGTGTACAATATGTGTGTGTGTATAATGTGTGTGTGTGTGTAATGTGTGTGTGTATAATGTGTGTGTGTGTGTGTGTATGATGTGTATGTGTGTCTATGTATGTGTCACATTATAATAGTGTGTGTGTGTGTGTGTGTATGTAATGTGTGTGTGTGTATGTAATGTGTGTGTGTGTATAATATGTGTGTATGTGTGTGTGTGTATAATGTGTGTGTATGTGTGTGTATGTATAATGTGTATGTGTGTCTATGTACAGTGCCGTGAAAAAGTATTTGCCCCCTTCCTGATTTCTGTGTTTTTTGCATATTTATCACTCAAAACATTGTCAGATCATCAAACCAATTTTAATATCACACAGAAACAACCCAAGGAAAGACAAAATTCAGTTTTTGAATGATGATTCCATTTATTAGTGCACAAAAAAAATCTAAACCTATCTGGCCCTATGTGAAAAAGTAATTGCCCCCTTAATCTAATAGCCAGTTGAGCCTCCTTTGACAGCAATAACTGTAACCAAACGTTTGCGATAATTGGTGATGAGTCTTTCACACCGCTGGGGAGGGATTTTGGCCCACTCTTCTATGCAGAATTGTTTCAATTCTGCCATATTGGAGGGTTTTCTTGTATGAACTGCCCGTTTAAGGTCACACCACAGCATCTCAATCGGATTTAAATCCGGACTTTGACTTGGCCACTCCAAAACCTTAATTTTGTTTTCTTTGAGCCATTCAGAGGTGGACTTGCTGGTGTGTTTTGGATCATTGTCCTGTTGCATGATCCAAGAGCGCTTGAGTTTGAGGGCACGAACTGATGGCCGGACATTCTCCTTCAGGATCTTCTGGTAAACAGCAGAATTCATTTTTCCGTCAATCACAGCAAGTTGTCCTGGTCCTGAGGCAGCAAAGCAGGCCCAGACCATCACACTGCCACCACCATGCTTTACTGTGGGCACCATGTTCTTTTTATCAAATGCTGTGCCATTTTTACGCCAGATGAAACGGGCTGCAGACCTTCCAAAAAGTTCAATTTTAGACTCATCGGTCCACAAAATGTTTCTCCAAAAGTCTTGAGGGTCATCAAGGTGCTTTTTGGCAAAGGTGAGACGAGCCTTTGTGTTCTTTTGTGAAAGCAGTGGTTTTCTCCTGGGAACTCTTCCATGGATGCCATTTTTGGCCAGTGTTTTTCTAATGGTGGAGTCATGAACACTGACCTTAACTGAGGCCAACGAGGCCTGTAGTTCTTTCGATGTGCGTCTAGGTTCTTTTGTGACTTCCTGAATGAGCCGTCGTCGCACTCTTGGAGTAATCTTAGTTGGTCGACCACTCCTGGGAAGGGTTGCAACTGTTCCCAGTTTCCTCCATTTTTGAATAATGGCTCTGACAGTGGTTCGCTGGAGCCCCAGAGCTTTGGGAATGGCTTTGTAACCTTTTCCTGAATTATAGACTTCTATCACTTTTTTTCTCATTTGTTCTTGAATTTCTTTGGATCGTGGCATGATGTGTTTGTTCTTGAGATGTTGTAGCCAACTTCACTTTGTTTGACAGGAACTATTTAAGTGATTTCTTGATTCAACACAGGTGGTGACAATCAGGTGTGGGTGTGGCATGTAGAACTGAACTAAGTTTTCTCAAAACTGTGGTTAGTCACAGTTAGTTTGTGATTTAACAAGGGGGGGCAATTACTTTTTCACATAGGGCCAGATAGGTTTAGATTTTTTTTGTGCACTAATAAATGGAATCATCATTCAAAAACTGAATTTTGTCTTTCCTTGGGTTGTTTCTGTGTGATATTAAAATTGGTTTGATGATCTGACAATGTTTTGAGTGATAAATATGCAAAAAACACAGAAATCAGGAAGGGGGCAAATACTTTTTCACGGCACTGTATGTGTGTCACATTATAATAATGTGTGTGTGTGTGTGTGTGTGTGTATGTAATGTGTGTGTTTGTTTCAGTGACACAGAGACTCAGTGTGAAGTGATGCAGGAGATCGTCGACCAGGTCCTGGAGGTAAGAGCGCCCCCTACTGCCCCTACTGCCCCCTACTGCCCCCTACTGCCCCCTACTGCCCCCTACTGTCCCCTACTGCCTCCTACTGTCCCCTACTGCCCCCTACTGCCCCCTACTGCCCCCTACTGTCCCCTACTGCCTCCTACTGTCCCCTACTGTCCCTACTGCCCCCTACTGCCCCCTACTGTCCCCTACTGCCTCCTACTGTCCCCTACTGCCTCCTACTGTCCCCTACTGCCTCCTACTGTCCCCTACTGCCCCCTACTGTCCCCTACTGCCTCCTACTGTCCCCTACTGCCCCCTACTGCCTCCTACTGTCCCCTACTGCCCCCTACTGTCCCCTACTGTCCCCTACTGCCTCCTACTGTCCCCTACTGCCCCCTACTGGCCCCTACTGTCCCTACAGTCCCCTACTGTCCCCTACTGTCCCTACTGCCTCCTACTGCCTCTACTGCCCCCTACTGCCCCCTACTGTCCCTACAGCCCCCCTACTGTCCCTACTGTCTCCTACTGCCCCTACTGCCTCTACTGCCTCTACTGCCTCTACTGCCCCCTACTGCCTCCTACTGCCCCCTACTGTCCCCTACTCTCCCTACTGCCCTCTACTGTCCCTACTGCCCCCTACTGTCCCCTACTCTCCCTACAGCCCCCTACTGCCCTCTACTGCCCTCTACTGTCCCTACTGTCCCTACTGCCTCCTACTGCCACTACTGTCCCTACTGCCCCCTACTGTCCCCTACTGCCCCTACTGTCCCTACTGCCTCCTACTGCCTCCTACTGCCACTACTGCCACTACTGCCTCCTACTGTCCTCTGATGTCACCTCACATGTCTCCTCGTGTCCTCTGATGTCACCTCACATGTCTCCTTGTGTCCTCTGATGTCTCCTTATGTCCTCTGATGTCTCCTCACATGTCTCCTCGTGTCCTCTGATGTCTCCTCACATGTCTCCTTGTGTCCTCTGATGTCTCCTTATGTCCTCTGATGTCTCTTCATGTCTTCTGATGTCTCCTCACATGTCTCCTCGTGTCCTCTGATGTCTCCTCACATGTCTCCTCGTGTCCTCTGATGTCTCCTCACATGTCTCCTTGTGTCCTCTGATGTCTCCTTATGTCCTCTGATGTCTCCTCACATGTCTCCTCGTGTCCTCTGATGTCTTCTCACATGTCTCCTTGTGTCCTCTGATGTCTCCTCATGTCCTCTGATGTCTCCTCACATGTCTCCTCGTGTCCTCTGATGTCTCCTCACATGTCTCCTCGTGTCCTCTGATGTCTCCTCACATGTCTCCTTGTGTCCTCTGATGTCACCTCATGTCCTCTGATGTCTCCTCACATGTCTCCTCGTGTCCTCTGATGTCTCCTCACATGTCTCCTCGTGTCCTCTGATGTCTCTTTATGTCCTCTGATGTCTCCTCACATGTCTCCTCGTGTCCTCTGATGTCTCCTCACATGTCTCCTTGTGTCCTCTGATGTCTCCTCATGACCTCTGATGTCTCCTCACATGTCTCCTTGTGTCCTCTGATGTCTCATGTCCTCTGATGTCTCCTCACATGTCTCCTCGTGTCCTCTGATGTCTCCTCACATGTCTCCTTGTGTCCTCTGATGTCTCCTCATGACCTCTGATGTCTCCTCACATGTCTCCTCGTGTCCTCTGATGTCTCCTCACATGTCTCCTTGTGTCCTCTGATGTCTCCTCATGACCTCTGATGTCTCCTCACATGTCTCCTCATGTCCTCTGATGTCTCCTCACATGTCTCCTCGTGTCCTCTGATGTCTCCTCACATGTCTCCTTGTGTCCTCTGATGTCTCCTCATGTCCTCTGATGTCTCCTCACATGTCTCCTCATGTCCTCTGATGTCTCCTCACATGTCTCCTCGTGTCCTCTGATGTCTCCTAAAGTCTCCTCGTGTCCTCTGATGTCTCCTCACATGTCTCCTTGTGTCCTCTGATGTCTCCTTATGTCCTCTGATGTCTCTTCATGTCTTCTGATGTCTCCTCACATGTCTCCTCATGTCCTCTGATGTCTCCTCACATGTCTCCTCTTGTCCTCTGATGTCTCCTCACATGTGTCCTCTGATGTCTCCTCACATGTCTCCTTGTGTCCTCTGATGTCACCTCATGTCCTCTGATGTCTCCTCACATGTCTCCTCGTGCCCTACAGGAGGACTTTGACCAGGAGCAGATGTTGGCTTTGGCCTGCAGTTTGTCGGAGCTGTTTAAGGAGCACTTCAGAGGAGACGTGTTACCGGACGAGATCACAGAGGAGTCAGTACTTTTACTACTACTGCTACTACTACTACTGCTACTACTACTACTACTACTACTACTACTACTACTACTACTACTACTACTACTACTACTGTTGTAGTACTACTTTTTTTTATTACTACTGTTCTGCTATTACTAGTCTGTGGTTTTGGTCCTGATTTAGTCCTGCTTTGGTTTGGTCTAAACCCAGTTTTAGTCCTGGTTTCAGGTCTCTGGAGGAGTCTGTGGGGTTAGTCCTGGTTTAGACCCAGTTTAGACCCAGTTTAGACCCGGTTTAGACCCGGTTTAGACCCGGTTTAGACCCGGTTTAGAACCGGTTTAGAACCGGTTTAGAACCGGTTTAGAACCAGTTTAGACCTGGTTTAGACTAGGGGTGGGTATTGGCAAAGAAGTCACGATTCAATTCGAATCACAATTCATATGCCACGATGCGATACTATCACGATGCATCACGATACTTGAATTATTGCGATGCATTGCAATATATTCGACATACTTCAGTGAAAATGTACCAAATAAAAGAGGATAACTTAAATATCAGTGGCTGTGTATCTGGGTAGTGTCTTCAATTGATACAGAACTCTGAGCAACTCAATTCATAACAGAATTTATTGAATAACAAAAACAAATAAACCAAACCAATAACAAAAAAGTGCATAGTATTTTTTCTAAAACAAAAAAATGATGTTCAAACATTTGCCATTTTGGAGGTAGCTCCCATCATAACAAACAATACCCTTTCACAAAGACAAAAGTGCAGAGGATTTATAAAAAACAAACAACTAATAATTAATGTATGTATTTATTAATATTAAATATTAAATTATTAAATTTAAATTATTAATTAATAATAATCGATTTTTGGCATCAAGAATTGATGCAGTATATTGTGAAAGTTAGTATCGCGATGCATTGTCATGACGATTATTTTGCACACCCCTAGTTTAGACCCAGTTTAGACCTGGTTTAGACCTGGTTTCAGTCCTGGTTTCTCTGCAGGTCTCTGGAGGAGTCTGTGGGGAAGCCCGTGTGTCTGATCTTCAGGAACCTGGTGCTGATGCAGGAGGACAACAGTGGCTTCTCTGTTCTCCTGGAGCTCCTCGCAGAACTCTACCAGAAACAGCCCAAGATCGGATACCACCTGCTCTACTACCTGAAGGCCAGGTGAGCGCCAGACCCGGGGCCAGACCCGGGGTCAGTCTGCGTGTTGATGTTTTATTCGTTTATCTCACGCTCTCTTCTTCTCCTCCTCCAGTAAAGCGGCGAATGGGAAGATGCTTCTGTACGAGTCTTTCGCTCAGGCCACGGCGCTCGGGGACCTCCACACCTGTCTCATGATGGACATGAAGGCCTGTCAGGAGGACGACGTCCGACTCCTCTGCTTCCTCACCCCGTCCATCTACACAGAGGTACGGGGAGGGCATCTGACATACAGGGAGGGCATCTGTGTTAACTGTGTGTGCAGTTTCCAGATGAGACTCTTCGGAGCGGGGAGCTGCTCAACATGATCGTGGCCGTGATTGACTCCACCCAGGTGTGTGTGTATGTGTGTGTGTGTATGTGTGCGCGCGTGTGTGTGTGTGTGTGTGTGTATGTGTGTGTCTCTTGTGTGTGTGTCTCACTCTTATGTGTGTGTGTATCTGTGTGTGTGTGTGTCTCACTCGTGTGTGTATCTGTGCGTGTGTCTCTTGTGTGTGTGTCTCACTCGTGTGTGTGTGTGTGTGTATGTGTCTCGTGTGTGTGTATGTGTGTGTCTGTGTGTGTGTGTCTCTTGTGTGTGTGTGTATGTGTGTGTGTCTCACTCTTGTTTGTGTGTGTGTCTCTTGTGTGTGTATGTGTGTTTGTGTGTCTCACTCTTTGTGTGTGTGTGTCTCACCCTTTGTGTGTCTCACTCTTGTGTGTGTGTGTCTCACTCTTGTGTGTGTGTGTCTCACCCTTGTGTGTGTGTGTCTTGTGTGTGTGTGTCTCTTGTGTGTGTGTGTCTCACTCTTGTGTGTGTGTGTCTCACTCTTGTGTGTGTGTGTGTGTGTCTCGTGTGTGTGTATGTGTGTGTCTCACTCTTGTGTGTGTCTGTGTGTGTGTGTGTGTCTCACTCTTGTGTGTGTCTCTTGTGTGTGTATGTGTGTGTTTGTGTGTCTCACTCTTTGTGTGTGTGTGTCTCACTCTTGTGTGTGTGTGTCTCACCCTTGTGTGTGTGTGTGTCTTGTGTGTGTGTGTGTCTTGTGTGTGTGTGTCTCACTCTTGTGTGTGTGTGTCTCACTCTTGTGTGTGTGTTTCTGAACAGCTGCAGGAGCTCATGTGTCATGTGATGATGGGAAACCTGGTGATGTTCCGGAAAGACTCAGTTCTCAACATCCTCAGTGAGTCTGGACCCCTGACCTCCGACCCCTGACCTCCGACCCCTGAACTCTGACCCCTGACTTCTGACCCCTCCTGTGTCCGGTCTGTAGAGTGGGAGACATTAGCCGTGTCCCAGTTCGAAGGCTGCAGCTTCTGAAGGCCGGGTCCTCCGAAGGCTGCAGCCCTCGAACTCGCCTCCGCGGACCGCAAGGCCGTTTCCGAAATGGGACCCGAGACACGCTGCCAACGCTAATGCTAACAACACCACGCACATTACGCACACGGATCAATAACAGATTACACACGGGTAATTGAACACCTCCCGAGGGAGGCGTCCAGAACAGACGCCCGAGCCACCTCAGCTGCTCCTCTCCACGTGGAGGAGCGGCGGCTCTACTCCGAGCTCCTCCCGTGTGACTGAGCTCCTCACCCTATCTTTATCTCTAAGGGAGCGTCCAGCCACTCTGCGGAGGAAACTCATTTTGGCCGCTTGTATCCGTGATCTTGTCCTTTCGGTCATTACCCACAGCTCATGACCATAGGTCAGTGTTTCCCAACCAGGGGTACTCGTACCCCTAGGGGTACACAAGCACACTCCAGGGGGTACGCGGCAGTGTCGCTGCCAGGCGCAGGGGGAGATTTTTTTATGTGTGCGCACGGGGAGACCGAGTTTAGCCGATGTGTGCTTCCATTTCGTGAAGAAGTCCGTCTCAAATATTGAGAAACATGTGACGGTCACAGTAATCAGTAGGTTGATCTCTGCGAGAATAAATAGTGCATAGTGGCGCTAGTCAATGAAATCGTACCATATGGGGGGTTATTTAAGTAATTTCGTGATTATGTTGACTTACAGATGTTTTATTATAACGGGTACAGTTTGGCATTGGTTTTAACCTTAAAACTACACTGTGTTAACTAGGGGTGGCACGGTATATGTATTCGTATTGAACCGTCACGGGGGTCACGGTTCGGTGCGCGCATTTTGACGGAGAAAGTTTAATATTGAACTGACCACGGGACTTTCAGTTGGCAAGGGTTTCCTTGAGGACTCTTTAACCATTGCCATTTGCGAGCCCTGATGAGCACATAAAGTCATCAGTCATGCAGGGTCTCCTGAGTTGAAGGCGGCGGTGCGAGCTCTCAGTTTAGCACGCACCTCCGGTCCAGCCCAGGGTTTCTGATTAGGGTAAGTGCAGATGGAGATTTTGGGCACCGTGTCCTCAATGCACTTCCCTATGTAGCCTACGACAGAGTCTGTGTACGCATTAATGTCACCATCCGCTGCGTCTGCAAACATCTGCCAGTCACTGCCGATCTGCAGTAGATGCTGTTGTCCTGCTCGGCTCAGGATGGATCTCACCCAAACCCCAGAGCCTTGCCACCGAGGAGCTTGCCAACCACCTCAGTGACTTCAGCCAGGGTGATGGACGAGTCCACTCGGGTTTAGATCAGGGAGGCCGTTCCTCCCGATCACCCCTTTCCAGGTGTCGCTGCCCATGTGGGCGTTGAAGTCCCGGAGTCCTCGGTCGGTGCA
>JAVJIX010000210.1:527500-537500 GCA_036785185.1 Paratrypauchen microcephalus
GTTTTTGGATTAGAGTCTTGCTCTGTTTGCAGACGGTGTCTTTAGTCATGTAAAATTTAACTCATTTATCTTTGCGTAGGCAGTTCATTTCCACAGTCGTATTATGAAATAACGCTCCGACTGAAGGTCGCTCATTCTGACACGACCCATCAAATACTCCCACTGCAGAATCACCGTTATTCACTCATTTATGTGATTATGTGAAGAGGGAGCACATTCTGACAAACATCTTCACCAAATAATCCACTAAAGGTCATGTAGCTCACCTGTGACACAGGGACACTGAAGATGGACGATTTAAAACATTCATGATGTATGAGGACAGGAAAAGGGACGACAGAAGAAACATTTATTTACAAAAATCTATACAGTCCATCCAAGGAGGGAAATGTGTCCCCACTGTGCTGCCTCGAGGAGGCACATGTGACCTCCAGTCGAGCCTTCAGAACCTCTTCAGGGTCTCCATCGATGTGATGTCGCTGTTTTTCAGAATCTCTTCTGCAAACTTCAAAATGCCATTTCAGGCACTGGATAGATGTAAGAGAAAGAAATGACTGGAAACACTGAAATCTTGACCTTTAAAACCAAAATCCCACAGCTCCTGCCATCCTGCTGCTCATGAACAGTTTGAACATTTCTGTCCTGGGACTTCACAGCCTGAAGTCCTCAACAAGTTCCTATAACAAACATCTACACACAGAAATCTATAACATCTATAAATGTTTACCACATTCATGTTTTTCCATCACATTTACATATTTATGTTATAAAAACTGACCTCTGCTGCATGATGTCAGCACAAACCCCACATATTACAGAAAGGCCTGACCACTAAACTCCAGTGAGCACCCACATTTACTGGACAAATCCACATTTCTTCTGCTGGAATTTCATCTAAATAATGGGATTCATACCAAGTATTGATCATTCGGGTTATTGGTGTTACATAATAACATGTTTGTGTTTATTTGAGCAACTTGCGGGTTCCATTTAAACGAAATTTCACAAATACAAACTCAAAATACAAACTTGTCACATAACTGCAGTTTCTTTTGTTCAAAATGGAGCAGGTGGAAGTATAAACTTATTTACTCCTGCTCCACATAATAAAACAAATACATCACTTTTGTAAGAGGCTGAAATGTTCCGTTGAACAAACATCCAGTGATCACAGCACTGAGCTGATGAACGCTAGAAACTCTACTGCAAATGTAGTGACAACATAATATAACATACAGTGCCGTGAAAAAGTATTTGCCCCCTTCCTGATTTCTGTGTTTTTTGCATATTTATCACTCAAAACATTGTCAGATCATCAAACCAATTTTAATATCACACAGAAACAACCCAAGGAAAGACAAAATTCAGTTTTTGAATGATGATTCCATTTATTAGTGCACAAAAAAAATCTAAACCTATCTGGCCCTATGTGAAAAAGTAATTGCCCCCTTAATCTAATAGCCAGTTGAGCCTCCTTTGACAGCAATAACTGTAACCAAACGTTTGCGATAATTGGTGATGAGTCTTTCACACCGCTGGGGAGGGATTTTGGCCCACTCTTCTATGCAGAATTGTTTCAATTCTGCCATATTGGAGGGTTTTCTTGTATGAACTGCCCGTTTAAGGTCACACCACAGCATCTCAATCGGATTTAAATCCGGACTTTGACTTGGCCACTCCAAAACCTTAATTTTGTTTTCTTTGAGCCATTCAGAGGTGGACTTGCTGGTGTGTTTTGGATCATTGTCCTGTTGCATGATCCAAGAGCGCTTGAGTTTGAGGGCACGAACTGATGGCCGGACATTCTCCTTCAGGATCTTCTGGTAAACAGCAGAATTCATTTTTCCGTCAATCACAGCAAGTTGTCCTGGTCCTGAGGCAGCAAAGCAGGCCCAGACCATCACACTGCCACCACCATGCTTTACTGTGGGCACCATGTTCTTTTTATCAAATGCTGTGCCATTTTTACGCCAGATGAAACGGGCTGCAGACCTTCCAAAAAGTTCAATTTTAGACTCATCGGTCCACAAAATGTTTCTCCAAAAGTCTTGAGGGTCATCAAGGTGCTTTTTGGCAAAGGTGAGACGAGCCTTTGTGTTCTTTTGTGAAAGCAGTGGTTTTCTCCTGGGAACTCTTCCATGGATGCCATTTTTGGCCAGTGTTTTTCTAATGGTGGAGTCATGAACACTGACCTTAACTGAGGCCAACGAGGCCTGTAGTTCTTTCGATGTGCGTCTAGGTTCTTTTGTGACTTCCTGAATGAGCCGTCGTCGCACTCTTGGAGTAATCTTAGTTGGTCGACCACTCCTGGGAAGGGTTGCAACTGTTCCCAGTTTCCTCCATTTTTGAATAATGGCTCTGACAGTGGTTCGCTGGAGCCCCAGAGCTTTGGGAATGGCTTTGTAACCTTTTCCTGAATTATAGACTTCTATCACTTTTTTTCTCATTTGTTCTTGAATTTCTTTGGATCGTGGCATGATGTGTTTGTTCTTGAGATGTTGTAGCCAACTTCACTTTGTTTGACAGGAACTATTTAAGTGATTTCTTGATTCAACACAGGTGGTGACAATCAGGTGTGGGTGTGGCATGTAGAACTGAACTAAGTTTTCTCAAAACTGTGGTTAGTCACAGTTAGTTTGTGATTTAACAAGGGGGGGCAATTACTTTTTCACATAGGGCCAGATAGGTTTAGATTTTTTTTGTGCACTAATAAATGGAATCATCATTCAAAAACTGAATTTTGTCTTTCCTTGGGTTGTTTCTGTGTGATATTAAAATTGGTTTGATGATCTGACAATGTTTTGAGTGATAAATATGCAAAAAACACAGAAATCAGGAAGGGGGCAAATACTTTTTCACGGCACTGTATATACAGTATATATATATATATATATATAACATTTTCTATGTTCACATCACAAAATAACAAAACGAATGCAGTCAAATGTTAAATCCAAACTATTATCATCTGCCGCAGGTATTCTGCCATAAATCTGACATGTACATGAGTCTAAACCTGCACAACCTGAACCACTAACACCTCCTCTCTCCTCCTCTCTCCTCCTCTGTCCTCCTCTGCTCCTCTGTCCTCCTCTCCTCCTCTGTCCTCCTCTCCTTCTCCTCTGTCGTCCTCTGCTCCTCTGTCCTCCTCTCCTCCCCTCCTCCTCTCCTCCTCCTCCTCAGACCGTCGGAGGAGATGGTGAAGATGGTTTTGTCTCGGCCGTGTCACCCTGAGGACCACTTCACCACGAGTCTCCTGAGACACTGGGCGTCGAGACACGACGAGACGCTTGGAGAAAACATCAAAGCTCAACTCATCAAGAACAACAGCCAACCGCGCAAGAGACAGAGGTGAGACCGAGACCAGGACTAAGACCGAGACCAGGACCAGGACTAAGACCAGGACTAAGACCGAGACCAGGACCAGGACTAAGACCGAGACTAAGACCGAGACACGACGAGATGCGCGGAGAAAACATCAAAGCTCAACTCATCAAGAACAACAGCCAACCGCGCAAGAGACAGAGGTGAGACCGAGACCAGGACTAAGACCGAGACTAAGACCAGGACTAAGACCGAGACCGAGACCAGGACTAAGGTCGTTTTCACACCAGGAAAGTCCGATAGTTCACTTGTTTGGTCCGGACCAATTTTTTTAAAAAAAATTTATTTTGGTGCGGTTCTTTCACATCTATAAACAAAAGCACATGTGCTGAGGTCGCTCAGACATTGGACAGAAATGAGCCGTGTCCAAACCTGGAAGGAGGAGAATAACGGTGTTACGTGCCGTTTTCAATCTAGCCTTAGTGATATGGTTTGCTCAGTTTTTACAGTTTGCACAAATGTTTGAGCAGCATCGTGAGGTTTACACTATTTTACAATCAATTTACAAACGACAAAGACACAGGACAAGACGCCTACGGAGGACAGAACTCATGTGAGCATCAAGTTCTGACTCTTGCTCTTCACGCAAAACTTAAGTAAGACTCGTAAGTTTAGTTTTTTTTCTTCAGCCTCGGTTTTCCATAATGCTCGACATACGACGGGAGCTCGTGAAGTACAAAAAGCCAACTTGTGTCAGATCGAGTCCGGTCTGCATTCTCACCTCAAACGAACCGCACCAGGATTCGTATGGAACCGGACCGAGACCGAGCTTTTTAGGTGGTCTCGGTTCGCTTGTTTGCTCCAGATCGAGATTTTTGGTTTTTATTCACACCAGAACAAAAGGTCCGAATCAAAGGAACAAACGAACTCTGGTTCGTTTTAAGCGAACCAAACAAGGCAGGTGTGAAAACGACCTGAGACCACGACTAAGACCAGGACTAAGACCAGGACCAGGACTAAGACCAGGACCGAGACCTGGACCAGGACCGAGACCAGAGTGTCTGTGGATAAACTCTTTTGTGTATTTGTTGTAGTCTTCGCAGTAGTAGTAGTAAAAGTACTTTGTGTATTTGTGTATTTGTTGTAGTCTTCGCAGTAGTAGTAGTAAAAGTACTTTGTGTATTTGTGTATTTGTTGTAGTCTTCGCAGTAGTAGTAGTAAAAGTACTTTGTGTATTTGTGTATTTGTTGTAGTCTTCGCAGTAGTAGTAGTAAAAGTACTTTGTGTATTTGTGTATTTGTTGTAGTCTTCGCAGTAGTAGTAGTAAAAGTACTTTGTGTATTTGTGTATTTGTTGTAGTCTTCACAGTAGTAGTAGTAAAAGTACTTTGTGTATTTGTTGTAGTCTTCGCAGTAGTAGTAGTAAAAGTACTTTGTGTATTTGTGTATTTGTTGTAGTCTTCGCAGTAGTAGTAGTAAACTGGCTCAGTTGACCTTGGAGCAG
The DNA here is from genome assembly GCA_036785185.1 of Paratrypauchen microcephalus. Lineage (NCBI taxonomy): Eukaryota > Metazoa > Chordata > Actinopteri > Gobiiformes > Gobiidae > Paratrypauchen > Paratrypauchen microcephalus. The sequence goes on from JAVJIX010000210.1 coordinate 532,328, forward strand.
ATCCTGGAACATCTGGACAACCTCAGACTGAGCCTCTGCAACGTCAAGAACAGCTGTGAGTACTACCAAGTATAAGTACTACCAAGTATAAGTACTACCAAGTATAAGTACTACGAAGAACAGCTGTAAGATTTAAAGGGATAGTGTTTTGGTTTTTTTTATATTAATCTGTGTGGGTTTCTGTGTGTTGACACCGGTTTACCTCTGACACTCTCAGCTGAGCCCGGTTCTGCTCGGGTTCTGGAGCCCACATAAGTAGGTCCGGTAACTTCCCTGGAACAAGAAATAAAGCTTGTTTTTCTTCTCAAAAGAAAACATTTGTTAGAAAGGTGATATATTTGCGTCCCAAACAGTTGTCCACAAAACATCCAGCAGCGTATTTCGCATTCGCGTATTGTCTCTCTCCACTCGTATCACTACGCCCATGTTAACTCTATCAGCCTGTTCACCTTCAGCGGATGTCTACGCTGAAGTTTACAAGTGAACAGGCTGATAGAGTTAACATGGGCGTAGTGATACGAGTGGAGAGAGACAATACACAAATGCGAAATACGCTGCTGGATGTTTCGTGGACAACTGTTTGGGACGCAAATATATCACCTTTCTAACAAATGTTTTCTTTTGAGAAGAAAAACAAGCTTTATTTCATGTTCCAGGGAAGTTACCGGACCTACTTACGTGGGCTCCAGAACCCGAGCAGAACCGGGCTCAGCTGAGAGTGTGAGAGGTAAACCGGTGTCAACACACGGAATTTTTAGAAGAAAACCCATACAGAGTAACCTTACAGTGTTCATTTTGATGCATGCTCTTTTTCCAACTGTTTCTGAAACTTGCGTTGTGACACTGCAGTTTCCCCAGTGTGGGACAAATAAAGGATTATCTGATCTTATCAAAAAAACGCACTTTCCCTTCAAGTACTACGTAGAACAGCTGGGTCGTTTCCGTAGTAACTGTTTGTTTGTTTCAGTTTTCACTCAGACGCCGATTCTTCAGGCGCTGCAGCATGTCCAGGCGAGCTGTGACGAGGCGCACAAGATGAGGTACTACAGATACTACTACTACTACATATATTGATTATTGGTGATCAGTTGTAGTACTTCCTGTTTCAGGTTCAGTGACCTCTTCTCATTGGCCGAGGAGTTCGAGGACGCTCAGAGTAAACCTCCAAAGTCTCGACGGAAGGCGGCGGCCGCCTCCAGCCCTCGCCAGCGGAAGGGAGCAGCTCCGCCCACTGCCACAGCGACCACAGAGGAGGAGAGCGCCAGCAGCAGCGCCTCGGTACGAACTGCCGACACCGCACACGCTGTACACACCGACACCGCGCATACGCCGCCACCGCACATACGGCAACACCGCACACGCCGACACCGCACACACTGCACACGCTGCACACACCGACACTGCACATACGCCGACACCGCACACGCCGACACCGCACACGCTGCACACACCGACACTGCACATACGCCGACACCGCACACACCGACACTGCACACACCGCACACGCTGTACACACCGACACTGCACATACGCCGACACCGCACACACCGACACTGCACACACCGCACACGCTGTACACACCGACACTGCACATACGCCGACACTGCGCACACACCGACACTGCACATGCTGACACCGCCAGCTCTGATGTCTCCTTGTCTCCCCTGATGTCTCCTCTGACGTCTCCTTGTCTCCTTCAGGAGGAGGAGGACTCTAAACCCAAAGCTCCGAAGAGGAAGAGGAAGGGTTCGTCTGCGGTCGGCTCTGACAGCGACTGATCGTCCAATCACAGAGCAGCGTGGGCTCAGGTCCCGCCCCTAAACAGCCAATCACAGCCCAGGATTGTGACTGTTTTTTTTTTGTTTTTTTTTAAGACTAAACTGAACTCTGACCTCAGAGCGGCGCTCCCATGATGCACTGGGGCTGTTTTTTTAAACTGAAGCGAGGAGACTTCCTGTTTCTTCCTCATGAACTTTGAGGCTCTTATTGTGAAGGAGCCACTTCCTGCTGGATTCTCAGCACTTCAGAAACATTGTTTTCATAAAGATCTTTTCTTTAACGTGTCTTTGGTTCATTTCACAAAACCACAAAGTTTAAAAAGTGTTTTATTACATTTCTGTACAAAACCATTTGACGGAGAACAGCGCCACGTGAAACACTCCCCACGTGAAACACGCACCGCGCCACTTTAGTTCCACGTTTGGTTTTGTGTGTTTGTGGAAACATCTGGAGATGTTCTGGATCTGCTCCATTTAAACTTCACGTTTTAAGGTGATGTGGAAACAAATCAAATGATTGATCATGGAGACCGCTGTGGGCGGAGCTTTCACAGTAAAGGGGCGGGGCGTTTAATATTTTATTTGAATACAGAATTATACACGAAAACGGCATTAAACTCACGACGTCTGAAAACCGCCGTACGCCGGAGTGAAGGACTCCGCAGGGGCCTCAGGCTGAGGGACGCGGGTTTGGGGAAGGACCATGTCCCGGTCCTGGTTTAGTCCTGGTTCTGGTCCAGGAGCCAGTAGGTCTTCATGGCTCCTTTCCCTTTGATCTGGACTGATCCTCGCGGCTGAAGCTCAAACTCTGGAAACTCACAAAGAATCAAACGAGTCGCCTCCGAAACGTGAATCCTCAGAGCTGCAAAAGACGAGAAGAAGAAGAGGGTGAGAAGAGGAGAGGAAGAGAAGAGGGTGAGAAGAGAGGAGGAGGAGGAGAAGAGGGAGAGGAGGAGGAGAAGAAGAGGGTGAGGAGAGGGAGAGGAGGAGGAGAAGAAGAGGGTGAGAAGAGGAGGAGGAGAAGAAGAGGGAGAGGAGGAGGAGAAGAGGGTGAGAAGAGAGGAGGAGGAGGAGAAGAAGAGGGAGAGGAGGAGGAGAAGAGGGAGAGGAGGAGGAGAAGAAGAGGGTGAGAAGAGAGGAGGAGGAGGAGAAGAAGAGGGAGAGGAGGAGGAGAAGAAGAAGAGGGAGAGGAGGAGGAGAAGAGGGAGAGGAGGAGGAGAAGAGGGTGAGAAGAGAGGAGGAGGAGAAGAAGAAGAGGGAGAGGAGGAGGAGAAGAAGAAGAACAGGGTGAGAAGAGAGGAGGAGGAGGAGGAGAAGAAGAGGGTGAGGAGAGGGAGGAGGAGGGTGAGAAGAGGAGTAGAGGGAGAGGGAGGGGTAAAAGTGGGCGGGGGCTCGTACCTTCTCCTGTGGACTCCATCCTGGACGCCGTGTTCACGGTGTCTCCAAACAGACAGTACCTCGGCATCTTCAGCCCCACCACCCCCGCGCACACCGGACCTACAGAACCAGAACCAGATTAGACCAGAACCGGACCAGGGTCAGACCTGAACCAGACCAGAACCAGGACCAGGGTTAGACCTCTTCTGGACCTGCCAGTCGAGCTCCACCTCGTTTCTGAATTCTCTGTATTGGCCTGAATCGCTCAGATCGCTCGTTTCCTTTTAAATGTGTCATTCACTTTGACCCTGAACTGGATCATGTTTATCGACGTCTCACTGAGCCTCTCCTTCGGCTCGCCGCGGATCTCCTTCGGCTCGCCGCGGAGCTCCTTCGGCTCGCCGCGGAGCTCCTTCGGCTCGCCGCGGAGCTCCTTCGGCTCGCCGCAGATCTGATGTTTACACGTTCATGGCGACAGCTAAAACGAGCAGGAGGAAAAAGGTGGTAGCTCACAGGAGGAAAAAGGTGGAGACCCCTGGGTTCGGTTAAACGCCTGCGGCGGACCCCTTCTCACCGCTGTGGATGCCGATGCGCAGGCGGAGCTGGTGGTCGTGACGGTGACGGACAGTAAAGGTGGCGACAGCGCGGAGCAGAGCCAGAGACATGAGGGCGATCTGAGGAGCGTGGAGTTTACCGTTCCTCACCGGGAGCCCAGACACCACCATGTACGCGTCACCGATCGTCTCCACCTGCACAAGAGGTCAGAGGTCACGGGAGGGGGGGGTCAGCAGAGTCCCAACACCGTCGTGTGTAAAACATCATTTTTAACTTTAATCATTTATATATATATCATTTATATTTAAAATAGCAGATGAAGTCCAAATGTGATCATCAAAACGAACCTGCCTGATCCGCGTCAGTATAAACCTGCGTCAGTATAAACCTGCCTGATCTGCGTCAGTAGAAATCCGCGTCAGGATAAACCTGCCTGATCCGCGTCAGTATAAACCTGCCCGATCCGCATCAGGATAAACCTGCCCGATCCGCGTCAGTATAAACCAGTATAAACCTGCCCGATCCGCGTCAGTATAAACCTGCCCGATCTGCGTCAGTATAAACCTGCCCCATCCGCGTCAGTATAAACCTGCCCGATCTGCGTCAGTATAAACCAGTATAAACCTGCCCGATCCGCATCAGTATAAACCTGCCCGATCTGCGTCAGTATAAACCTGCCCGATCTGCGTCAGTATAAACCTGCCCGATCCGCGTCATTATAAGCCAGTATAAACCTGCCCGATCTGCGTCAGTATAAACCTGCCCGATCCGCGTCAGTATAAACCTGCCCGATCCGCGTCAGTATAAACCTGCCCGATCCGCGTCAGTATGAACCTGCCCGATCCGCGTCAGTATGAACCTGCCCGATCCGCGTCAGTATAAACCTGCCCGATCCGCGTCAGTATGAACCTGCCCGATCCGCGTCAGTATAAACCTGCCCGATCCGCGTCAGTATGAACCTGCCCGATCCGCGTCAGTATGAACCTGCCCGATCCGCGTCAGTATAAACCTGCCCGATCCGCGCCAGTATGAACCTGCCCGATCCGCGTCAGTATAAACCTGCCCGATCCGCGTCAGTATAAACATGCCCGATCCGCGTCAGTATAAACCAGTATAAACCTGCCTGATCCGCGTCAGGACAGTGAAAGGTCGAAGGGCACAGACCTTGTAGACGTCGAAGTTGTCGATGATGGCGTCGAAGCAGGTGTACAGGTCGTTCAGCAGCGTCACCACCTCCAACAGAAAAATACACGATAAATCCACCTGTGAGAGGGGGCGGGGCTTGGGCACAGGTGTGACAGACACACCTGGTGATGTCACTGAGTGCACCAGACTGAGAGCTGCACGTAAACAGTTTTAACAAAAAACAAAAAGACGACCTGAGAACAAAACCCAGAAAAAAAACAGATTGCAGGGGGCGCCGAGTACAGTAACAGTAGTAGTAGTAGTAGTACCTGCTAGTA
>JAVJIX010000210.1:540000-542500 GCA_036785185.1 Paratrypauchen microcephalus
GTGGCGGTGGTGGTGGTAGCGGTGGTGGTACCTGCAGCGGTGGTGGTGGTACCTGCGGCGGCGGTGGTGCCTGCGGCGGTGGTGGCGGTGGCGTTGGCGGTGGTGGTGGTGGTGCCTGCAGGTGGTGGTGGTGGTGCCTGCAGGTGGTGGTGGTGGTGGTGGTGCCTGCAGGTGGTGGTGGTGGTGCCTGCAGGTGGTGGTGGTGGTGCCTGCAGGTGGTGGTGGTGGTGGTGGTGGTGCCTGCTGGTGGTGGCAGCAGCGGTGGTGCCTGCTGGTGGTGGCGGTGGCAGTGGTGGCAGCGGTGGCGGTGGTGGTAGTAGTAGCAGTAGCAGTAGTAGCAGCAGTAGTAACAGTAGCAGCAGTAGTAGTAGTAGTAGTAGCAGTAGTAACAGTAGCAACAGTAGCAGCAGTAGTAACAGTAGCAGCAGTAGCAGTAGTAACAGTAGCAGCAGTAGTAGTAGTAGTAGCAGTAGTAGCAGTAGCTGCAGCAGTAGTAGTACCTGCAGCAGTAGTAGCAGTAGCATTAGCAGTAGTAGTAGTAGTACCTGCAAGTAGTAGTAGTAGTACCTGCAAGTAGTAGTAGTAGTACCTGCTAGTAGTAGCAGCAGCAGTAGTACCTGCTAGTAGTAGCAGTAGCAGCAGTAGCAGTAGTAGTAGTAGTAGCAGTAGCAGTAGTAGCAGTAGTAGTAACAGTAGCAGCAGTAGTAGTAGCAGTAGTAGTAGTACCTGCTAGTAGTAGTAGTAGTAGTACCTGCTAGTAGTAGTAGTAGTAGTAGTAGCAGTAGTAGTAGTAGTACCTGCTAGTAGTAGTAGTAGCAGGGCTCTCAAGGCTCACGCTTGAGAGTGTGACACACGCAATTCGACGTATTCACACGCGCACACGCCACACATAGCATTTCTCACGCTGATTAGTGTTTTTTTTTTGTTTTTTTTGTTTTTTGTGCCCAGAAAATCGGTCTGTGTGGCTTAGTTTATGCAGGCTCCACGTGTTTTCAGCGCCGCCCCCTCCCCCTGCTCGAGCAGGGGGAACAGGGGGAGGGGGGGACGGCGCGTCTGCTCGCCGTCCCCCGGGCACGTCCTGAGCCTCAGTCCCGGTGCCACGTCTCCTCTGAGACGCACCGACTCCGGTCCCGGTGTCTCCGTCTGTGCGTAACGTGTCCCCACGACGGCTTACGCGCGGAATACGCGCGGCCCAGAGCCGAACTGCCCATGGTGAGTCGCGGTGGGACGCGATGAGACGCGGTGAGACGCGGGCCCGGTGCATTGACCAGACTCTTACATGAATCCGTTAAAAATGTCCCGCTCCCTCTTCCCCGCCCCTCTCAGCGCGCACTGACAAAGTGCGGTGATGATAAAACAAACTGAGAACCATCAGGTAATAACTTCATTTATAAAACTCTCATTAGTTGCTTTGTAGTTAAAGTTTGCTCTTTAGACAAACAGGGCTCTCAACACGCAATTCGACGTGTTCACACGCTCACACGGCATTTCTCACCCAATTCAAGCGCCAAAAATTGTTCACTCGCACCCCCCCGGTCCTCGAAAATTACAGTCACACGCACGACCCCGCTCAAAACTTGAGAGCCCTGTTAGTAGTAGTAGTAGTACCTGCAGTAGTAGTACCTGCAGTAGTAGTAGTAGTAGTAGTAGTAGTAGCAGTCAGGGCTCTCAAGTTTTGAAGATTGCTAGGAGTTAGATTTCTGAGGGGGGGGGGGTGCGAGCAGTAGTCGAGTTATAAAATGAAACCAGGGGGGATGGTGGAAGGGCAGGGCAGAATTAGAAGGTACTTTGTTAATATGGAAATGCTTTTATAACTAAAAGTCCATATTATCATTCAATAATGCAGGATAATATGTTATCACACACAGTCTTGGTTTAGTCTTGGTTTAGTCCTGGTTTAGACCTGTTTTAGTCCTGGCTTAGTCCTGGTTTAGACCTGATTTAGTTTTGGTTTAGACCCGGTTTAGATCTGGTTTAGTCTGGGCTTAGTCCTGGGGTTTAGTCCTAGTTTAGACCTGGTTTAGTGCTGGTTTAGTGCTGGTTTAGACCCGGTTTAGATCTGGTTTAGTTCTGGTTTAGTCCTGGTTTAGTTCTGGTTTAGTCCTGGTCTAGTCCTGGTTTAGTTCTGGTTTAGTCCTGGTTTAGACCTGGTTTAGTCCTGGTTTAGTGCTGGTTTAGACCCGGTTTAGATCTGGTTTAGTTCTGGTTTAGTCCTGGTTTAGTTCTGGTTTAGTCCTGGTTTAGTCCTGGTTTAGTCCTGGTTTAGTCTTGGTTTAGTCCTGGTTTAGTCCTGGTTTAGTCCTGGTTTAGTCCTGGTTTAGTCCCAGTTGAATCCTGGTTTAGACCCGGTTTAGACCTGGTTTAGTCTTGGTTTAGTCCTGGTTTAGTTCTGGTTTAGTCCTGGTTTAGTCCTGGTTTAGTCCTGGCTAGGTCCTGGTTTAGTCCTGGTCTAGTCCTGGTTTAGTTCTGGTTTAGTCCTGGTTTAGACCTGGTTTAGTCT
>JAVJIX010000210.1:555000-567500 GCA_036785185.1 Paratrypauchen microcephalus
TCCCTCAAGATGATGTAAACGATGCTCAGGGGGTAAATCCTGATGCTAACCCCGGTGTAGAACAGATGGAGCCCCAAGTTGAGGTGCACAGGTACAGGGCAACAGGACACTGGAGGTGCCACTGGGCAGGTTACACAAGGTCCTCTTAAGGAGATGACACACACTGTAGAAGCAGTGTCCTCTCTTCCAGAAGAACATTTGTGAGGTCACACACTGATGTTGGACGCTAATTCATCCCAAAGATGTTCTGTCGGGCTGAGGTCAGGACTCTGTGCAGGACAGTCCAGTTCCTCCAAACTCTCTCTGCCAGGTCTTTATGGACCTTTGTGCTCTGGTGCACAGTCATGATGAAGAAGGGGACATCTCCAAACTGTTCCACAGAGTTGGGAGCATGGAATTGTCCAAAACTTCTTGGTCTGCTGAAGCTTTCAGAGTTCCTTTCACTGGAACTAAGGGTCCAAGCCCCACACCATAATCCCCCCTCCACCAAACTTTACTACTGTACTGTACTGACTTCTGTAATGCCCTGCTCTCTGGTCTTCCCAAAAAGAGGATTTCAGGTTTGCAATTATTACAAAATTCAGCAGCACGTGTCCTGACTAGGACCAGAGGGCGGGATCACATTACACCGGTCTTAAAATCTCTGCATTGGCTCCCTGTGAGTTTCAGGATAGATTTTAAAATTCTTTTACTGGTTTTTAAATGTCTTAATGGTCTTGGGCCTTCTTATCTTTCAGAACTGCTTTCCCCTTACGAACCTTCACGGGCCCTGCGCTCCTCTGGCAGCTCCTGGTCATTCCCAAAGTCAGGACACACACTCACGGAGAGGCGTCTTTTCAGTACTACTGAAAGGGCTGCAGAGAACGTTCATGTTTTTAAGAGTGGCTCAAGACTCACCTGTTTAGTTTGGCCTTTGATTGACTTCCGTCGTCTGTTTGCTTGTCTTTTGTTTGTTCTTTTGTTTGTTTGCTTGTCTATCTGTTTGTTCGTCTGCTTGTTTGTCTCTTTGCTTGTTTGTCCATCTTTTTTATTTTTCCCTCTGGCAGCACGGTGGCTGAGTGGTTAGCACTCATGCTTCACAGCAAGAAGGTTCGGGTCGCCCGAGCCTTTCTGTGTGGAGTTTTGCATGTTCTCCCCGTGTCTGGGTGGGTTTGCTCCGGGAACTCCGGTTTCCCCCACCAACCCAAACATGCTCCAGGTAAAATCCAGGTAAAATATAGAAACAACTTCTCCTGTGCGAGATCAATAAAGGTCAATCTTCTAATCCTTGACCACTGTAAGGCGCTTTGTGCTACAATTTTGTATGAAAAGCGCTTTATAAATATTGTTTGATTTGATTTGAAACTTTACACTTTTATTTTTATTTATTTATTTGACAGGGACAGTACACTGAAAACATTGCCACCCTGTCGGTCACTGATGTCCATGTACATAAGGCTTGTAGCCACTGGCTAATTCGCAGCCCCCGTCCCTGGTTCGGCTTTTAAAAACATAAAACAACATAAATAACACACAGATAGAGGACAAAAAACAAAACAAGAGCATTAAAAGCATTGGTCCCACTTGCCCCGACTATATCCAGTTTTACACACACTTGGCACAAAGCCTCAGACAAGAACTGTTCTCCTGGCACCGCCAAACCCAGACTCGTCCATCAGACTGCCAGATGGAGAAGCTCGATTCGTCGCTCCAGAGAACGTGTCTCCACTGCTCTAGAGTCCAGTGGCGGCGCTTACACCACGGATCCAGCTGCTCGGCCGTGGAAACTCATTCCATGAAGCTCTACGCTCTGTTCTGGAGCTCCTCTGAAGGACACAAGAAGCTTGGAGGTCTGTAGAGTTTGACTCAGCAGAAAGTTGGTGACCTCTGCGAACTATGACACTCAGCCTCCGCTGACCTGCCCCGTCAGTTCTCGTGGTCTTCCACTTCGTGTCTGAGTTTCTGTCATTCCCAGTCACTTCCACTTTGTTCTAATCCCACTGACAGTCGACTGTGGAATATTTCGGAGTGAGGAAACTTCAGAACTGGACTTGTTTCACAGGAGGCATCACAGCACCACGCTGGAGTTCACTGAGCTCCTGAGAGCCACACGTTCTTTCACAGATGTTTGTTGAAACATCTACAGGCCCAGGGGCTGGAGGTTATTCACCTGAGGCCAAGGAACACCTGATTTTGATGATGTGGATGTCTGAGCGAATACTTTTGGCAGTGTCGTGTATAAACGTACATGCGTATGAGGCGTGCGTGTCTTCGCCGGTGCTGCTCCTCAGGACACTCAGACCGTAGTCCGTGATCTTCAACACGAAACGAGAATCCACCACACAGTTTGAGGACTTCAGGTTTCCATGAAACAAGATCACACTGCTGTGGAGGAAGGACATGCCCTACAGAGACAAGGACACGAGACAAGGACATGAGACAATGACACGAGACAAGGACACAAGACAAGGACACGAGACAAGGACATGTCCAGGAGTAGCAATAGTAGTAGTATGAGTGAAAAGTCCCTCAGTCGTCCAGGTAGAATCCATGATAAAAGGAGAAGTTCAATTTGTCAACTGGACAAAGTTTGTTTGGTTGAAAACTTTTCGCCGCTCATCCGAGAGGCTTCGTCAGCGCTCAGCTCAGAGCTGACGAAGCCTCTCGGATGAGCGGCGAAAGGTTTTCAACCAAACAAACTTTGTCCAGTTGACAAATTGAACTTCTCCTTTTATCAGTAGTAGTAGTAGTAGTAGTAGTAGTAGTAGTAGTAGCAGTATCAGTAGTAGTAGTAGTAGTAGTATCAGTAGTAGTAGTAGTACCTTGACGATGTCATTGATCAGGGAGTATCTGAACATCCAGTCCAGTGTGATGCTGTCGTTCTCCATCAGGTCCTGCACACACGTTTACAAGACTTATGGGGACACACACACACGAGTCTGACAGAACATCATGGGGACGAGTGGTCTAGACCTGGTCTAGTCCTGGTCTAGTCCTGGTCTAGTCCTGGTCTAGACCTGGTCTAGACCTGGTCTAGATTGGGTTTAGACCTGGTTTAGACCTGGTTTAGTCCTGTTTTTTTCCTGTGCAGTACCTGGAGGCTCCCACGGGGGCAGTACTCGGTGATGATGCAGCAGTTGGGCGCGTCGATGCAGGCGCCCAGGAAACGGGTCAAATGCTCGTTCTGCACGTCACGCATCTGGGGCAGAGGGCACAGGTCAGAGGGCACAGGTCAAAGGGCAGAGGGCACAGGTCAGAGGGCACAGGTCAGAGGGCACAGGTCAGAGGGCACAGGCCAGAGGGCACAGGCCAGAGGTCACAGGTCAGAGGGCACAGGTCAGAGGTCACAGGTCAGAGGGCACAGGTCAGAGGGCACAGGTCAGAGGGCAGAGGGCACAGGTCAGAGGGCACAGGTCAGAGGGCAGATGGCACAGGTCAGAGGGCACAGGTCAGAGGGCAGATGGCACAGGTCAGAGGGCAGTGGTACTCACATGTTTGAGCTGGAACAGGAGGCTGCGGTTCAGTTCAATGCGTTTCTTGTTCATGTGTTTTATTGCCGCCAAGTTTCCCTGGAACACAAAATAAATATTACTCTACTACCATTACTGTAGTACTATTACTGTAGTACTATTACTGTAGTACTATTACTGTAGTACTATTACTGTAGTAGTATTACTGTGGTACTATACTATTACTGTACACCCCTGGGTCCTGGGGGGCGGTTCAGAACCCCCTTGTGATGAGAACTACAACGAGGCTGGTTACGTCGCCCAAATTGGCGTCACTGGGGCCTCACTCTGGAGCCAGATCTGTGGTGGGCGCTCTACGGCGAGCGTCTGGTGGCCGAACGGAGTCTCTGGCATTGCCTGTGGGGAGTGGCGGCGGGCCGGTGTGGGCCTGCTCATTGACCCCCAGCTCAGCCGCCGTGTGTTGGAGTTCATGGAGTTCACCCCGGTGAACGAGAGGGTCGCGTCCCTGTCGGGTCGGGGACAGGTCTCTCACTGTTGTATCAACCTACGGGCTGAACAGCAGAGTACCTGGCCTTCTTGGCGTCTCTGGGAGGGGTACTAGACAGTGGTGGTGATTTGAGTCCACTGGCGGAAGAGAGCAGACCCAAGCATATTGTGAGGGTCTGTTGGGAACATGTGGTAGAGCCCTCTGTCATGGGGACCTTTAACTCACACTTCTGGTTCTCCCATTTCCTGGGGGACATGTTCTCGACCTCTGTTGTCGATGCGGCCGCTCGTAGCTGTGGTCATAATATCTGTGGTGCCTGCCAAGATGGCAATCTCAGAACCTGGTGGTGGACGCCAGAAGTAAGGGATGCCGTCAGGCTGAAGGAGTCCAATCGAGCCTTGTGGCCTGTGGGATTCCTGAGGCAGCTGACAGGCCAAGCGTGCTGCAGCCTGTGTGGTCGCAGAGGTAAAAACTCAGAGTTGGGAGAAGTTCGAGGAGGCCATGGAGAAGGACTATCAGTCACATCAAACAAAGGAATTCTGGCAAACCGTTCGACGCCTTAAGAGTGCTTCATCAGACTGTACAGTGCAGGGGGAGAGCTGCTGTCATGTCTCTGAGGAGGACGCAGAGACTGAGGACGTGGAGGGGGACTCACTCATCACCCTGAAGTCACTGAAGTGGTTAAAGCTCCTCCGTAGATCAGCTCTCCACACTCCATCGGGTGCTCATGAGTTTGTGGGAGTTTGTACAGTCCACACGTGTCACTCGTGGTGTCCTGCGGGGGGCGCTCTGGGAGTACGGGGTCCGTGGCCCTTTGCTCAGGGCTTATGGGACTGACGGAGGAGCTGGAGGAAGTGTCCGGGGTGAAGGAAGTCTAGGAGTCCCTGCTTAGACTGTTACCCCCACGACCCGACCCCGGGTAAGAGGAAAAACATGGATGGACTATTACTGTAGTACTGTAATATTCTGCAGTACACTGTGATACTCCGTACTATTTGTAGTACTGTGAAGTACCTTATAGTACTGTGTAGTACTGTGTAGTACTGTGTAGTACTGTGTAGTACCGTGTAGTACCTTGTAGTACTCTGTAGTACTGTGTAGTACCTTGTAGTACTGTGTAGTATTGTGTAGTACTGTGTAGTATTGTGTAGTACTGTGTAGTACCTTGTAGTACTGTGTAGTACCTTGTAGTACTGTGTAGTACCTTGTAGTATTGTGTAGTACTGTGTAGTACCTTGTAGTATTGTGTAGTACTGTGTAGTACCTTGTAGTACTGTGTAGTACTGTGTAGTACCGTGTAGTACCGTGTAGTACCGTGTAGTACTGTGTAGTACTGTGTAGTACTGTGTAGTACTGTGTAGTACCGTGTAGTACTGTGTAGTACTGTGTAGTACCTTGTAGTATTGTGTAGTACTGTGTAGTACCTTGTAGTACTGTGTAGTACTGTGTAGTACCGTGTAGTACCGTGTAGTACTGTGTAGTACTGTGTAGTACTGTGTAGTACCGTGTAGTACTGTGTAGTACCTTGTAGTATCCGGTCTTGGTGTAGATCTGCACATTTCCTTCCACAGAGTTCAAAGAGCCACAGTGTGACCCCCTCTGAAACACATGTGTACTTTTACTACAACTGTGTACTTTTACTACAACATGTGTACATAAGTTCAAAGTTCATCTTTACTGTCAAAAACCATATGTACAGGTCGCACACACAGGATTTGAAATTGCAGCGCCCCCTAGGCCCACAGTGAACATAAAACATGTGATAAACAAGACAATAAACACCAGGACTAAAACATCACATATACCTGTAGTAAAAGTACAAAAGGCTTGTGTATAATACAAATAAGTAAAACACACAATGTGGAGCGGAATAAAGCTCAAATGTGTCATTTAAGCAGCAGCATCTGTCATTTAAGGAGCAGTGTCAGTGTCATTTAAGCAGCAGTGTCAGTGTCATTTAAGCAGCATTGTCAGTGTCGTTTAAGCATCAGTATGATTGGGAGAGAGTTGAGCATCCTGACAGCTTGGTGGATGAAGCTGTCTTTCAGTCTGCTGGTCTTGGCCCTGAGGCTCCTCAGTCTCCTTCCTGATGGCAGCAGACTGAAGAGGCAGTTGGATGGGTGGGTGGGATCACCCAGAGGGTGAGGCGGGTGCGGTAGATGTCCTGCAGGGAGGGGAGAGAGACACCCACGATTCTCTGGTGAGGATGTGACCTATGGTGCCTCTGTAGAAGGTGCTCATGATGGAGCTGGGGCTCTGGCTCTCTTCAGCTTCTGGAGGAAGTAGAGTCGCTGTTGGGCTTTACTGGCCAGTGATGCAGTGTTCTTTGACCAGGAGAGGTCCTCAGAGATATGCACACCCAGGAACTTGGTGCTGCTTCTCCACAGCAGCCCCGGTGATGGTGAGGGGGGCGTGCTGTGTGTGTGCTCTCCTGAAGTCTACCACAATCTCCTTTGTTTCTCCACGTTCAGGGAGAGGTTGTTGTTACTGCACCACTTGACCAGGCGGCTCACCTCGCTTCTATAGTGAGTCTCATCATCGTCGCTGATGTGACCAACACAGTCGTATCGTCCACAAACTTGATGAAGAGGTTGGAGCTGTGTGACGGTGTGCAGTCGTGGGTCAGCAGAGTGAAGAGGAGGGGGCTCAGCACACATCCTTGGGGAGCCCCCGTGTTCAGTGTGATGGTGCTGGAGGTGTTGCTGCCACAAGAAGATCGCTGGCAGTACAGGTACTGCCTGTATAGATACACCATAGAGACGGTGAGTCTGTTCACCGCAGGCCTCTGGTTTGGTTGCGTTAGGGACTTCAACGCCCACGTGGGCAACGACAGCAACACCTGGAGAGGGGTGATTGGGAGGAACGGCTTCCCTGATCTGAACCCAAGTGGTGTCTTGTTATTGGAAATCTGTGCTAGTCAAGGGTTGTCCATAACAAACACCATGTTTGAGCACAAGGGTGTCCACCAGTGCACGTGGCACCAGGACACCCAAAGCCCGAGGTCGATGATCGACTTTGTCATGTCATCTGACCTCCGACTGTGTGTCTTGGACACTTGGGTGAAGAGAGGGGCAGAGCTGTCAACTGATCACCACCTGGTTGACCTGGCAGACCCAAGCGGATAGTGAAGGTCTGTAGCGAATGTCTGGCAGAGCCCTCTGTTAGGGGGACCTTCTGCTTCTCCCAGATTCCGGGGAAGGCCAGCCATGGAGATGGAGTGTGCTTTGTTCTTGGCCTCTATTGTAAATGCAGCAGCTCGTACCTGTGGTCGTAAGGTCTGTGGTGCCTGTCGCAGCAATCCCCGAACCCAGTGGTGGACACCGGAAGTAAGGGATGCCGTCAGGCTGAAGGAGTCTTACCGTGCTTTGTTGGCTCATGGGACTCCTGAGGGAGCTGACGGGTACCGGCGGGCCAAGCATACTGCAGCCCGGGTGGTTGCAGAGGCAACAACTTGGGGTTGGGAGGAGCAACATGGCGTGGCGGTCGGGGACAGTACCTCTGGACTGGCAGACCGGGGTGGTCCCTCTGTTTAAGAAGGGGGACCGGAGGGTGTGTTCCAACTATGGGGGAATCACACTCCTCAGCCTTCCCGGTTAGGTCTATTCCAGGGTGCTGTAGAGGAGAATCCGACCGATGGTCGAACCTCGGATTCAGGAGGAGCAGTGTGGTTTTCATTCCGGCCGGGGAACTTTGGACCAGCTCTATACTCTCGGTTGCTCCAGGGTTCATGGGAGTTTGCCCAACCAGTCCACATGTGCTTTGTGGATCTGGAGAAGACATTCGACCGTGTCCCTCGTGGGGTCCTGTGGAGAGTGCTCTGGGAGTACGAGGTTCGGGGCCCTTTGCTAAGGGCTGTTCGGTCCCTGACCGGAGCAGGAGCTGTGTTCACATTGCCGGTAGTAAGTCAGACCTGTTTCTGGTGCATGTTGGACTCTGCCAGGGCTAAGTAACAGTCTAAGCAGGAAGTCCCTGTGCTTAGAAATTCTGTCCTTAAATACAATTAACAGAACCGGGGACACAAGGGCAGCCCTGGTGGAGCTGGGCGCTCCCTTAGAGATAGGGTGAGGAGCTCAGTCACACGGGAGGAGCTCAGAGTAGAGCCGCCGCTCCTCCACGTGGAGAGGAGCAGCTGAGGTGGCTCGGGCATCTGTTCCGGACGCCTCCTGGACGCCTCCCTCGGCAGGTGTTCCAGGCACGTCCCACCGGGAGGAGGCCCCGGGGAAGACCCAGGACACGCTAGAGGGACTATGTCTCCCGGCTGGCCTGGGAACGCCTTGGGGTCCCCCCGGAGGAGCTGGAGGAAGTGTCCGGGGTGAAGGAAGTCTGGGAGTCCCTGACTGTTGCCCCGGCGACCCGGCCCCAGATAAGAGGAAGAACATGGATGTATATACGTGTTGTATATATGCTGTAATAGTGCATGTGGTGAAGTCGTTTACGTTATGTCTTATAGTTGTTTTGGTGGTTACCATGGAGATGGTGTGTCTGCTCGCCGTTCGCCGCAGACCTCTCTCACCGCGGCTGATCTGGACGTCGTCCCAGTTCACTCTCCACAGCTGCGCCGCCAACTCACTCTCCAGACGCAACTTCCTGTTTCACAGCCAATCACAGCAGAGGAACACAGCACTTCAAGCATCAACTGATATGTCCCGGTTCAGTCCTGGTTCAGTCCCGGTTCAGTCCCGGTTCAGACCTGTAGATGAAGACTGTGATGGTGACGATGATGATGAAGACAAAGAAGACGATGATGGAGACGAGCTGCTGCATCGACACGGTCCCTGAAACACAAATGAACCAGGACTAGACCAGGACTAAACCAAGACTAAACCAGGACAGGGGTCTTACGTGCGAGACATTCGGGTTTGTCGTGCTTGAAGCCGCACTCAGGAATGTCGAGGGGCGGGGATCCACCTGGCCACTGGAAGCTCCGCCCCCTCTGCAGCAGCAGCTGTTTGAGGCTGCCGTTATACAGCGCCACCACCTGGACACACAGAGCACTGAGGGTCAAAGCTCACAGCGCCACCACCTGGACAAGAATGACTTTGTGTTTTAAAATTCCAAACTTTTGCACTTTTTGTGAAGATGAGGCTGAAATCACAGGCCTCTGACCCTTTGGCCTTGGTAAATAATCCCACATTATTCTGACTTCATCAAAACGACAGCTACAACAGCGACTCTGAACGAGCTCCGGTTCCAAACAAACATATGAGGAGGAGGCGGGGGAGGCAGGAGGAGGCGTTTGTACTCTATGGTCAGGTTTCACCTGCAGGGGGCGTGTCTCACCTGGAAGTGGGCGGAGCTGAGGTCTGTCATGTCCCAAACAGCGAAGTCCAACTCTCTGTCCCCGAGAGCGTCCATGTGCACCTGCCCCATGACCCCTGGACACAAATACACAAATATACACAAAGTACTACTACTGCAGTACTACTAATGTAGTACAAGTACTACACAGAGACATGTGCACCTGCCCCATGAGCCCTGGACACAAATACACAAATATACACAAAGTACTACTACTGCAGTACTACTACTGTAGTACAAGTACTACACAGAGACATGTGCACCTGCCCCATGACCCCTGGACACAAAAACACAAATATACACAAAGTACTACTACTGCAGTACCACTACTGTAGTACAAGTACTACACAGAGACATGTGCACCTGCCCCATGACCAATGTTCCCCCTAATTTTTCATGTGTCTTCACAAACACACTAACTCCCCGAGCGTTCCTTGGACCCCTGTGAGCGACATCCGACATGCACACTGTGGCCACACCAGTATCACACCTGAGATCATCACAAGTTACAGCTTATTCATCAAATTACTGCAGTTATTTGCGTTAGATTACTTTTAATTTAACAGATTTTTTTGGTCCACTTAGAATGACAAAGAGAAAAATCTGTTCATGAGCTTTGTATATGTTGCATGTCAGTGAAACATTAAACAGTACAATATTTTGAAAAATAACCTCAAATAATTAAAATAACTTCAAATAAAAAAAACTGTGGGCTACGGCCCATAAATGTATAAATCTGTAAAATTACATTAAGAGATTTTTTTAGCTTGATAAATATAGCCTGCATACAGCTGCAGATTTTTTTTATGGATTGTAGGACCTATAGGCCATAAGATGGGTAATCTTTCCCAAAATAATAATAATAATAATAATAATAATAATAATAATCTAAACCAAAATAAGTATAAATTATTATCACTTTATATCTTGTTTTTTAATTATTAGCCTATTTCAGTCATTTTGCATGAGTGACAGCGCTCTGTGGTATAATGCTCTGGGGAGAGGATTCACACTTTGAGAAAGTCTCGTCTTTTTGGCTCACAAAAAAACTATGAAAACAAAGTAAACAGGGGAAGATTACATTATGGCTCTACTCGTCTCCTCTTCCTGTGTTCTTCCCTCCATGATCTGCCGCTCTGACAGTGGAGATGTGACACTACAACTACTGAAGGAAGCTAGAGAAACGCGGTGGAAATGTGTCTGTAGTTGGCTTCTCCCTGACACGTGTCACATTCACTTGTGCATCTATCAGACTGGTCGTTCCGTGTGTCTAACCAGCGCTTTGTTTGTCAGTTGAGGTTAGATTTTATTTTATGCGCTGCACACACGCACTTAGAGGGAGCTCTGGTTAGCATTAGCGTATCTTAACTCCGCTGTACTGTTATTACTGTTATAGCGTGTATGGGCAGGGCACGTACACAAGTACTGTCAATGCCATGATTGGCTGCGTAGCGTAAGTGAATCGTACCGTATGATTGGCTGGGCACCTGTCACTCACTGAGTTACAGCAAAATGATACAGAAAAAATATAGATCTAATTCATTTACAGTGCGCTGCATAAGGTTTTCTTGTGCGCTGAGAATGTACGAGCAGTGCGCAACTGCGCAGGCGCGCAGCTTAGAGGGAACACTGCCCATGACCCCTGGACACAAATACACAAATATACACAAAGTACTACTACTGCAGTACTACTACTGTAGTACAAGTACTACACAGAGACATGTGCACCTGCCCCATGACCCCTGGACACAAATACACAAATATACACAAAGTTCTCCCTGTGTGTGTGTGTGTGTGTGTGTGAAGTTTGCATGTTCTGTGTGTGTGTGTGTGAAGTTTGCATGTTCTGTGTGTGTGAAGTTTGCATGTTCTGTGTGTGTGGAGTTTGCATGTTCTGTGTGTGTGTGTGTGTGTGAAGTTTGCATGGTCTCTGTGTGTGTGTGTGTGTGGAGTTTGCATGTTCTGTGTGTGTGTGTGTGTGTGTGTGTGTGTGTGTGTGTGAAGTTTGCATGGTCTCTGTGTGTGTGTGTGTGAAGTTTGCATGTTCTCTGTGTGTGTGTGTGTGGGGGGAAGTTTGCATGTTCTGTGTGTGTGTGTGTGGGAAGTTTGCATGTTCTGTGTGTGTGTGTGGAGTTTGCATGTTCTCTGTGTGTGTGTGTGGAGTTTGCATGTTCTCTCTGTGTGTGTGTGGAGTTTGCATGTTCTCTGTGTGTGTGTGTGTGTGTGTGTGGAGTTTGCATGTTCTCTGTGTGTGTGTGTGTGGAGTTTGCATGTTCTGTGTGTGTGTGTGTGTGGAGTTTGCATGTTCTCTGTGTGTGTGTGTGTGGAGTTTGCATGTTCTGTGTGTGTGTGTGTGTGTGTGTGTGTGAAGTTTGCATGTTCTCTGTGTGTGGAGTTTGCATGTTCTGTGTGTGTGTGGAGTTTGCATGTTCTGTGTGTGTGTGTGTGTGTAGTTTGCATGTTCTCTGTGTGTGTGTGTGTGTGGAGTTTGCATGTTCTGTGTGTGTGTGTGTGTGTGTGTGTAGTTTGCATGTTCTCTGTGTGTGGAGTTTGCATGTTCTCTGTGTGTGTGTGTGTGGTTTGCATGTTCTCTGTGTGTGGAGTTTGCATGTTCTGTGTGTGTGTGTGTGTGTGTGTGTGTGTGTGTAGTTTGCATGTTCTCTCTGTGTCCGGGACCTGACCTGCTGGAGCTGGTCACAGAGACACTGAAGCAGAAACTCTGAGCTGTGAGTCATGTGATGTTCTGATGTTCCTCCTCAAACACCTGGAGTCGTGTCTGTTTCATTCTCATGTTTGAGGAACTCTTTATTATTCGTCTGTAACATCTCCAAAGCTCCAAACACTCTGCTCCACCTCGTGATGTCATCAAGTGAACAGTGAACTTTTACCTTTAGTTCAGTCGAGATCGGCGACTCCAGGACTGAAATGATCCACATGATTCTAGTGAAGGTGTGTGGAGTTTAAAAACACAGTGGAGCACTTCCTGTATCACCACATGATGACATCACGAGGTGAAACAGAGTGTTTTCAGTGTGAGAGAAGAACTCGTGTTAAATCTGCAGGTTTGTGAGTGAAACATGAGAAACAAAACACGACTCCAGGAGACGAGGAAACGACGAGGACAGAGGAAACGACACAAGGACAGAGGAAACGACACGAGGACAGAGGAAACGACACGAGGACAGAGGATCTGAGCTGAGACATAAACACAATAAAAGATCCATCTGCATTTGTGTCAGATGCCCCGCCACATAATCAGGTTTAGG
>JAVJIX010000210.1:575000-682500 GCA_036785185.1 Paratrypauchen microcephalus
GAGAGGAGGAGAGGGGAGGAGGAGGAGAAGAGAGGAGGAGAGGGGAGGAGGGGAGGAGAGAGGAGGAGGAGAGAGGAGGACAAAAGGGGACACTACAGGGACAATTCTCATGAATTCCTGAACTCCAGGACAAGACAGAGCAGTGAGCGTCCAATCACAGAGCAGAGCCACAGAGAGCGTCCAATCAATGCATCTGCCCCGCCCTCTGAGGCTCAGAGGTCAGAGGTCAGAGGATGTTTCTCAGGAATTTATAAAATGAAATCCAAATGTGACCGGACCAGGTCTCAGAAGTACACCAAGAGCCAGTATCCGTGTCTCAGTTCTCAGTGTGCACAGTTCAGATGGTCACATCTTTATCCACCTTCAAGGCACCCAAAGTGCTTTACAACAAGGAACCACTCACCCATTCACACCAGTGTACGCAGACACTGGGGGCGAGGAGGGTTAAGTGTCTTGCCCAAGGACACAACGGCAGCATTCATCTGTGGGAGCTGGAATCGTACCAACCAACCTGTGGGTCAGTGGATCTGACCGCTCAACCACTGATGTTTCTTATGTCAAGTTGTTGTGATTGGTCGGTGAGGTGTGAGGGGGCGGGGTTAGAGCGGGGTGCGGGGTGTTGTGATTGGTCGGTGAGGTGTGAGGGGGCGGGGTCAGAGCGGGGTGTTGTGATTGGTCGGTGAGGATCAGGCGTGAGGGGGCGGGGTCAGAGCGGGGTGTTGTGATTGGCCGATGAGGTGTGAGGGGGCGGGGTCAGAGCGGGGTGTTGTGATTGGCCGGTGAGGGGGCGGGGTCACACTCACCTGTGAAGCTCCGGTTCCACATTCTGGGCGTCACCACGTCCCTCTGAGGCCTGACGTACCGAGGCTCGGACCCGGACCCGGACCCGGACCCGTTCTGGGTCCGGTTCAGGTCCGGCAGAGACTCGTTCAGAGCCAAAGAGAAAAGAAGCACGCCATCATAGAAACCTCCAGAGATGATGTTATACTGAGGAGAAAGAGGAGGAGGAGCAGAGAGGAGGAGGGTTAGTACCAGAGAGTGTAGAGGTGTAGATGGTACAGAGGTGTAGATGGTACAGAGGTGTAGGTGGAGCAGGAGGTGTAGAGGAGGTACAGATGGTGCAGAGGAGGTGTAGATGGTGCAGAGGAGGTGTAGATGGTGCAGAGGAGGTGTAGGAGGTGTAGATGGTACAGAGGAGGTGTAGGTGGTGCAGAGGAGGTGTAGTGTAGGTGGTGCAGGAGGTGCAGAGGAGGTACAGATGGTGTAGAGGAGGTGCAGGAGGTGCAGAGGAGGTACAGATGGTGTAGAGGAGGTGCAGGAGGTGCAGAGGAGGTACAGATGGTGTAGAGGAGGTGCAGGAGGTGCAGAGGAGGTACAGATGGTGTAGAGGAGGTGCAGAGGAGGTGTAGATAGTGCAGAGGAGGTGCAGAGGAGTACCAGGGAGCGTGTGGAGATGTTGAAGTTGAACATTTCTCCAGCATCTCGTTGAAGATCTTGAACAAACTCTTGAAACTCAGAAGAGCGAGGCTGAAGGTACGATACGATCTTCACAAACTGAAACACAACAGAGCAATGCATTCTGGGAATTCCACCTGCCTGTGCCCTGAGGGGCGTGTCCTGAGGGGGCGTGTTCTGGGGTGTGTCCTGGGGCGTGTCCTAAGGGGGCGTGTCCTGAGGGGCGTGTCCTGAGGGGGCGTGTTCTGGGGTGTGTCCTTGGGGGGGGTGTCTTGAGGGGCGTGTCCTGGGGGGGGTGGCCTGAGGGGTGTGTCCTGAGGGGCGTGTCCTGGAAGGGGGTGTCCTGGGGGGGGGTGTCCTGAGGGGCGTGTCCTGAGGGGGCGTCTGGATTCTGTACGATTCTTTTCTATTTTCACAACATAAACTTTTAAAAAGGTTCCTAAAGCAGCTAAAAGTGATGGCCGCGCTCCGGGCCGCGCTCCGGGCCGCGCTCCGGGCCGCGCTCTGAGCTCGCTCCAGCTTCGCTCTGATTGGTCAGAACGGCACGTTTCTGGCATCGCTCGTTTAGCGGCGTGACATCAGGATTCAGGAAGTAACACATAAGTAAACTTTTATTTTGGCGCGATGCTCCAGCTCAGGCCACTGAAGACACGACGCCATCTTGGATTTACCTTCAGATCTGATGACGCTTCCATGGTGACTATAGTTACCATGGCGACTGGATCTAAAGCCCTAATGGAACCTCACTGGATCAGAACCTCCAGGACCCCTCCCCCTGCCCCTAACCCCACCCCCAGCCCCTAACTCCACCCCCAGGCTTTAATCCCGCCCCCAGTCTCTAACCCCGCCCCCAAGCCTCTAATCCGATTGGACTGCCACGGACATTGGAACAGTGCCCCCTGTAGGACAGAGTGGGGACTCACCCTGAAAGCCTCCCGGGCCTCAGCGTCGTCTTCATCCCCTCTGCGCCACGGAAACGCCACGTCTGAGTCCCGGTCTAAGTCCCGGTCTGAGTCCCGGTCTGAGTCCCGGTCTGAGTCCCGGTCTGAGTCCCGGTCTGAGTCCCGGTCTAGACCCAGTCCCAGACTCTCTCCGAACAGGTCGATGTAGAAGAAGACAAACTCATGGATGAAAGGAACGTCTCTGTAGAACTGAAGAAGAAGAGTCCGGAACACAGACGTCCCACAGCACACGTATACCACTGAAACAGAACCAGAACCAGGCCAGAACCAGGCCAGAACAAGGTCAGAACAAGGTCAGAACCAGGTCAGAACCAGGTCAGAACCAGAACCAGGACTGTAAGTGACCTTGACGTCAGAGGAGCTTCATGAGTTAAAGATTGACCGTCTCCTGTTTGTCAAGAGTCAGAGTCAGACTAATGAAACACTGAGGAGAGAGGAGGAGGAGAGGAGGAGGAGAGAGAGGAGGAGGAGAGAGAGGAGGAGAGAGAGGAGGAGAGAGGGGAGGAGGAGAGAGAGGAGGAGAGAGGGGAGGAGGAGAGAGAGGAGGAGGAGTGGAGGTGGAGAGAGGGGAGGTGGAGAGAGGGGAGGAGGAGGAGAGGGGAGGAGGAGAGAGAGGAGGAGGAGAGGAGGAGGAGAGAGAGGAGGAGAGAGAGGAGGAGGAGAGAGAGGAGGAGAGAGGGGAGGAGGAGGAGGAGGAGGAGGAGGGGAGGTGGAGAGAGGGGAGGAGGAGAGAGGGGAGGAGGAGGAGAGAGGGGAGGAGGAGAGAGAGGAGGAGGAGAGAGAGGAGGAGGAGAGAGAGGAGGAGAGAGAGGAGGAGGAGAGAGAGGAGGAGAGAGGGGAGGAGGAGGAGGAGGAGGAGGAGGGGAGGTGGAGAGAGGGGAGGAGGAGAGAGGAGGAGGAGGGGAGGTGGAGAGAGGGGAGGAGGAGAGAGGGGAGGAGGAGAGGAGGAGGAGGAGGAGAGGAGGAGAGGAGGAGAGGGGAGGAGGAGAGGAGGAGGAGGAGGAGAGGAGGAGAGGGGAGGAGGAGGAGAGAGGAGAGGAGGAGGAGGAGGAGAGAAGGAGAGGAGAGAGGAGGAGGTGGTGAGGAGACACTAGCTCAGATACAGTCACTGAGAAGGAAAAGAAACAAGGATCAAAAGTCAAGGAGGAAAACAGAGGAACCAGAGTGGACTTCACCTACAGCCTGTCCATACTGACCAGGTTCAGTCCAGGTTCAGTCCAGGTTCAGTCCAGGTTCAGTCCAGGTTCAGTCCAGGTTCAGACCAGGTTCAGTCCAGGTTCAGTCCAGGTTCAGTCCAGGTTCAGTCCAGGTTCAGACCAGGTTCAGTCCAGGTTCAGTCCAGGTTCAGTCCAGGTTCAGACCAGGTTCAGACCAGGTTCAGACCTGAGGGGTATTCCATGAACGTGGCTAAACTTAGCGGCGACTAAGTGCTAAGTCCTCGCCTGACTGAGACACAACTTAGACTAAAGCGTGAAGCCGTTCCACTAACGCTAACGCGTTTCAAGAACGCCAAAAAAGGAATTTACAAATAATCTGTATTTAAAAATCTTAAAAAATGGCTCCACAGCGCCACCTCGAAAATCAAAATACATTGCGTCTATGGCTATACCCGATAAATGAACTTTGTCGTAGATAAACGAAATTCGGGTGGTGGATAGGTCATGTTGTTACGAACCAAAAAATATATTACGCCGTTGCTAGGCGACCAACAGGAAGTCGGCCATATTGGACCGAGCACGCGACCCGGAGTTGAAGGCGCATTTTCCTGTCCTCGTATTTTAACGAACTCCTCGTAGGGTTTTTGACCCAGACTCACCAGAATTGTGCTGTATCATCTAGACAAGTGGGACATTAAAAGTTGTTAAAAGCGTTCTAAAAGAGTGAACGGTGTTTCCGTGACAACGCCACAAATTTCGGGTTCGTTTTTGCGTCTCGCCATCAAACTTCAACGAGCGATAATTTACGCATAATTTGGCCGATTTCACTCAAACTTTAATCGTTGGTGGACACCCCGGCCCTGAACAGATTGATATAAGAAAATCTGAAATGGGTGCTATAGCGCCACCTAGGGAGATTGCATGGAAGTGCAAAATTTTACTTTGTCGTAGACATACAAAATTTGGGACACAAGTTCGGGACAGGGTCTCGATCAAAAAACTCAATGACGCCAACACGCCATGTCCCATCGTGTTGCCATGGCAACAGGCCAAACATCTGTCGTCGTCAATGGGACGCCAGGCATAAACTTTGTCGTAGCCAAACCAAATTTGGTACACGGATGCATCATGGGAATAGAAACAAAAAAGTATATTACGCCGTTGCTAGGCGACCAACAGGAAGTCGGCCATATTGGACCGAGCACGCGACCCGGAGTTGAAGGCGCATTTTCCTGTCCTCGTATTTTAACGAACTCCTCCTTGGGTTTTTGACCCAGACTCACCAGAATCGTGCTGTATCATCTAGACAAGTGGGACATTAAAAGTTGTTAAAAGTGTTCTAAAAGAGTGAACGGTGTTTCCGTGACAACGCCACAAATTTCGGGTTCGTTTTTGCGACTCGCCATCAAATTTCAATGAGCGATAATTCGCGCATATTTTGGCCAATATCACCCAAACTTTAATCGTTGGTGGACACCCCTGCCCTGAACAGATTGATATAAGAAAATCTGAAATGGGCGCTATAGCGCCACCTAGGGAGATTGAGTGGAAGTGTAAAATTTTACTTTGGACCACACATTCGTGACAGGGTGTTGCCATGGCAACAGGCCAAACATATGTCCTCGCCATTTGGACGCCTGGCAAAAATTTTGTCATAGCCAAACCAAATCTCCTTGAGCCGCCACCTTAACGTGGTGGAGGGGTTTGAGTGCCCGAATGATCCCGGGAGCTATGTTGTCGGGGGCTTTATGCCCCTGGTAGGGTCACCCAAGGCAAACAGGTCCTGGGGGACGGGTCAGACCAAGAGCGGTTCAAAAGCCCATTATGATGAATACAAGACCAAGGCCAGTTACGTCGCCCGGATCGGCGTCACCGGAGCCAGGCCTGGGGTGGGAGCTCGCGAACGAGCGCCTGGTGGCCGGGCCTTTCCCCATGGGGCCCGGCCGGGCTCAGCCCGAAGGAGCGACGTGGGGCCGTCCTCCCGTGGACCCACCACCCGCAGGAGGATCCATAGGGGGCCGGTGCAGAGAGATCTGGGCGGCAGCCGAAGGCAGGGGCCTCGGCGACCAGATCTCCGGACATGGAGACTAGCTCTGGGGACATGGAATGTCACCTCGCTGGGGGGGAAGGAGCCTGAGCTCGTGCGGGAGGTTGAGCGCTATCGACTAGATATAGTCGGCCTCACCTCCACGCACAGCCTGGGCTCTGGAACCCAACTCCTTGAAGGGGGCTGGACTCTCCATTTCTCTGGCGTTGCCCGCGGGGAACGGCGGCGGGCCGGTGTGGGCCTGCTCATTGCCCCACGGCTCAGCCGCTGTGTGTTGGAGTTCACCCCGGTGAACGAGAGGGTCGCGTCCCTGCGCCTTCGGGTCGGGGACAGGTCTCTCACTGTTGTGTCGGCCTACGGGCCGAACAGCAGTGCAGAGTACCCGGCCTTCTTGGAGTGACTGGGAGGGGTACTGGACAGTGCACCGACCGGGGACTCCATTGTTCTCCTGGGGGACTTCAACGCCCACGTGGGCAACGACAGTGACACCTGGAGAGGGGTGATTGGGAGGAACAGCCTCCCTGATCTGAACCCGAGTGGTGTTCTGTTATTGGACTTCTGTGCTAGCCACAGTTTGTCCATAACGAACACCATGTTCAAGCACAAGGGTGTCCATCAGTGCACGTGGCACCAGGACACCCTAGGACGGAGGTCGATGATCGACTTTGTTGTCGTGTCATCTGACCTCCGGCCATGTGTCTTGGACACTCGGGTGAAGAGAGGGGCAGAGCTGTCAACCGATCACCACCTGGTGGTGAGTTGGGTCCGCTGGCAGGGGAGGAAGCCGGAAAGACCTGGCAGGCCCAAGCGCGTAGTGAAGGTCTGTTGGGAACGTCTGGCAGAGCCCTCTGTCAGGGGCACCTTCAACTCACACCTCCGGGAGAGCTTCTCCCGGGTTCCGGGGGAGGCTGGGGACATAGAGTCCGAATGGGCTCTGTTCTCAGCCTCTATTGTCGATGCGGCCGCCCATAGCTGTGGTCGTAAGGTCTGTGGTGCCTGTCGCGGCGGCAATCCCCGAACCCGGTGGTGGACACCGGAAGTAAGGGATGCCGTCAGGCTGAAGAAGGAGTCCTATCGGGCCTTGTTGGCTCGTGGGACTCCGGAGGCAGCCGACGGGTACCGGCCCAACTCGGAGTTGGGAGGAGTTCGGAGAGGCCATGGAGGAGGACTATCGGACGGCCTCAAAGAAATTCTGGCAAACCGTCCGGCGCCTCAGGAGGGGGTGGCAGTGCTTCACAAACACTGTTTACAGTGCAGGTGGGGAGCTGTTGACCTCGACTGGGGATGTTGTCGGACGGTGGAAGGAATACTTTGAGGATCTCCTCAATCCCGTCGTCACGTCTTCCGAGGAGGAAGCAGAGGCTGGGGATTCGGGGTCGGACTCACTCATCACCCTGGCTGAAGTCACTGAGGTGGTTGGAAAGCTCCTCGGTGGCAAAGCCCCGGGGGTGGATGAAATCCGTCCTGAGTATCTCAAGTCGCTGGATGTTGTAGGGCTGTCTTGGCTGACACGTCTCTGCAACATCGCGTGGCGTTCGGGGACAGTACCTCTGGACTGGCAGACCGGGGTGGTGGTCCCTCTGTTTAAGAAGGGGGACCGGAGGGTGTGTTCCATCTATCGGGGAATCACACTCCTCAGCCTTCCCGGTAAGGTCTATTCCAGGGTGCTGGAGAGGAGAATTCGACCGATAGTCGAACCTCGGATTCAGGAGGAGCAGTGTGGTTTTCGTCCCGGCCGGGGAACACTGGACCAGCTCTATACTCTCCATCGGGTGCTCGAGGGTGCATGGGAGTTTGCCCAACCAGTCCACATGTGCTTTGTGGATCTGGAGAAGGCATTCGACCGTGTCCCTCGTGGGGCCCTGTGGAGGGTGCTCTGGGAGTACGGGGTTCGGGGCCCTTTGTTAAGGGCTGTGTGACCGGAGCAGGAGCTGTGTTCGCATTGCCGGTAGTAAGTCGGACCTGTTTCCGGTGCATGTTGGACTCCGCCAGGGCTGCCCTTTGTCACCGGTTCTGTTCATTATATTTACGGACAGAATTTCTAGGCGCAGTCAGGGGCCGGAGGGGATCCGGTTTGGGAACCACAGGATCTCATCTCTGCTGTTTGCAGATGATGTTGTCCTGATGGCTTCATCAAACCGGGACCTCCAATGTGCACTGGGGCGGTTCGCAGCCGAGTGTGAAGCGGTTGGGATGAGGATCAGCTCCTCCAAATCCGAGGCCATGGTTCTCGACCGGAAAAAGGTGGTTTGCCCTCTCCGGGTGGGTGGGGAGTCCTTGCCTCAAGTGGAGGAGTTCAAGTATCTCGGGGTCTTGTTCACGAGTGAGGGGAGGATGGAGCGTGAGATTGACAGGCGGATCGGTGCAGCGTCGGCAGTGATGCGGTCATTGTACCGGACCGTTGTGGTGAAGAGGGAGCTGAGCCAAAAGGCGAAGCTCTCAATTTACCGGTCAGTCTACGTTCCTACCCTCACCTATGGTCATGAGCTTTGGGTAATGACCGAAAGGACGAGATCGCGGATACAAGCGGCCGAAATGAGTTTCCTCCGCAGAGTGGCTGGGCGCACCCTTAGAGACAGGGTGAGGAGCTCAGTCACACGGGAGGAGCTCGGAGTAGAGCCGCTGCTTCTCCACGTGGAGAGGAGCAGCTGAGGTGGCTCGGGCATCTGTTTCGGATGCCTCCTGGTCGCCTCCCTCGGGAGGTGTTCCGGGCATGTCCCACCGGGAGGAGGCCCCGGGGAAGACCCAGGACCCGCTGAAGGGACTATGTCTCCCGGCTGGCCTGGGAACGCCTTGGGGTCCCCCCGGAGGAGCTGGAGGAAGTGTCCGGGGTGAAGGAAGTCTGGGAGTCCCTGCTTAGACTGTTGCCCCCGCGACCCGGCCCCGGATAAGCGGAAGAAAATGGATGGATGGATGGAGATGCATCATGGGAATAGGAACAAAAAAGTATATTACGCCGTTGCTAGGCAACCAACAGGAAGTCGGCCATATTGGACCGAGCACGTGACCTGGCACCGAGAGCGCAGTTTCCTGTCCTCGTATTTTAACAAACTCCTCCTTGGGTTTTTGACCCAGACTCACCAGAATCGTGCTGTATCATCTAGACATTTTGGATAGACCATGTGACCTGACAAAATTTGGTACACAGATGCATCATGGGAAGATAAACAAAAAGTATATTATACCGTTGCTAGGCAACCAACCAGCCATTTTGGATAGACCATGTGACCTGGTGGCGAAGGTGCCATTTCCTGTCAAACTTCGACGAGTGATAATTCGCACATACTTTGGCCGATTTTACTCAAACTTTAATCGTTGGTGAACACCCCGGCCCTACACAGATTGATATAAGAAAATCTCAATTGGCCGTAATAGCGCCCCCTAGGGAGATTGCATGGAACAGAAAAATTTTACTTTGCCGTAGACACAACAAATTTGGACCACACATTCGTGACATGGTCTCGATCAAAAAACACAGTGACACCCCCACTCCATCTCACATCATGTTGCCATGGTAACAGGTCAAACATCTGTCCCTGCCATTAGGATGCCCGGTAAAAACTTTGGTGTAGCCACACCTAATTTGGTACATAGATGGTTCATGGGAATAGGAAAATGGCGCGTTAGCAGGGGGCTGCGAGTGCAAGCGAGGGCCGATCATCGCCGCTTGCAACTTCTATAAAGTTGTGAAATTTGGCATGCACATTCCAGCCAGTCTCCTCATTACCCACAGCAATTTATAGGTCCCCAGCCCCAACCGTCTAGTGGCACCAGCAGGTCAAAGTTGCAGAAATTTGTCAATTGCCTAGCAACGCACCTAGCAACCTTTGATCTGTCTTTGATGTGTCTGTTCTGACAGGGTTAGACCCTGACCCTGTCAGACCCTGTCAGACTGTTAGATCCTGTCAGACCTTGTTAGACCCTGTCAAACGGTGCTTGGCCCCCACATTGCTGCTTGCAGCTATATTTTCATATGCATTTTACATATTAACTTAGGCCAATTTTAATATTTTTATATATTTCAATGAATTACCAAATAACTATTAATTGCTAAATGATGGACACTTTTTAAATTTGTGCTCCTTTAACATGGTTGCACAACTTAAAGTCAGAAAATAGTAATTTGATGTATCAATCAATCCACTGTCAACCCAAATTTGGACATTTCCCAAATTAAATCAGCCAATTGCATTTACAATTTAACTATGCTTTTAATTATATTTAAATTAACCAAAATGTTCATTTGAATGAATTAATCATACTGAAAAACAAATTTTACAGGTAAATTTACTCACCGGTAGTGTCTCTGTGTTTCCCTGCTGCATTCCTAGTTTGGTTTTTGTGCCTGCGTACCTGGTCCTAATGAAATGGGTGCAGCAGACACTACCGGCTTACCTGTGTTTTTTGGCGCCATCTACTGGCCAGACTAGCAATAAATATTAAGAGGGAGAGAGAAGAGAGGAGAAGATGATGAGCAAAGGGGCTGGGCTTTTTTGACTTGACACCCATCAAAGATCCTTCCTGCGAGTTCTCGTGAAGAGTATATTCAAGGTATTCTCTAGGCTAATGCTTGCCTCAGCTGTGATCAGAGCGTTTGTGTATTTTAATAGTATGTTTGTGTTCTAGTTACTGAAGATGGCGTACACTTGGACCCTCCTCAGCAGTCCTCCAGCAGTGCCTTGCCTGACCCTCAGCAGTCCTCCAGCAGTGACTTGCCTGACCCTCAGCAGTCCTCCAGCAGTGGCCTCACACCAGAATGTCATACCTAATGTCTTTTATTGTTTTATGCCTATTGATGGAAATTGATAAATAGGATTTCATTAAAGAGGCTTGCACAGCATCTCTGAAGCAAATTTGTTGAATCATTGAAATGTTGCATCATGGAGTGTGCCTGTTATTTGGCTACATTTAGTTTTAAAAGTAAAGGTTTACCTGTAACTGTATTCTTTGATAGAGATGTCACATAAAATATAAAGTGTCAATGTCGTCAGGTGAGAGAGATGTTAGGCCCAGCTGATACAAGTTATGTGATGATATGAATAATTTTAGGTTAAATTCATTCACATTTGTGTAATGTGTGGCAAATGTAAATTCATGAAAATGTAACACATAATTGACTTGAGCATGAATACGTCAGTAACAGGAATCGAACCCGGGACTCCCACATGGTCGAGTGCTTAACCACTTGACCAAAGTGTTTCTCTGTGACGGCTCTGGAATTCTTCTATCTGATAATGTCGTAAAGACAGCGGTTCAAAAGCATATTTTTAAATTACCAGAGATTTGTCAAGAACCAAGAACGTAAGGTAATTTATTTTTTTGCTGATATTGTTTTCGGACAACACATACTCATGCGGGAGGTGTGCGGAACTGTTTGTTTGACACTCTGTTTACGTCAGGTACGTATTCTCTGCGACACGGCCTGATTAATCCTCGTGTTTAGCCTGGCCCGGACCAGGCGAGCTCCGAGGACCATGTTGCCCCAGTAACTCAGCGGGGACTAAGGTTAGCGAGAGTCATGGAACCGAACTCTCACTAAAACTAGCGCGGACTGTCGAATAAAGCCGGGCTTTGCGCTTAGTCGCGTTCGTGGAATACCCCTCAGGTTCAGTACATTAGTGCTTCTTCACACGATTTCTCTTTTTTCCCCTCTGGATTATTTGTGGTGTTTTTGTGGTGTGTGGTGGTGTTTGGTGGTGTTTTTGTGATGTTTGGTGGTGTTTTTGTGGTGTTTTTGTGGTGTTTGGTGGTGTTTTTGTGGTGTTTTTGTGGTGTTTGGTGGTGTTTGGTGGTGTTTTTGTGGTGTGTGGTGGTCTTTTTGTGGTGTTTGGTGGTGTTTTTATGGTGTTTTTGTGGTGTTTTTGTGGTGTGTGGTGGTGTTTTTGTGGTGTTTTTGTGGTGTTTGGTGGTGTTTTTATGGTGTTTTTGTGGTGTTTTTGTGGTGTTTTTATGGTGTTTGGTGGTGTTTTTGTGGTATTTGGTGGCGTTTCCTGCTGTTTTTGTGGTGTGTGGTGGTGTTTGGTGGTGTTTTTGTGGTGTGGGGTGATGTTTGGTGGTTTTGTGGTGTTTTTGTGATGTTTGGTGGTGTTTTTGTGATGTTTGGTGGTGTGTGGTGGTGTTTGGTGGTGTTTTTGTGGTGTGGGGTGATGTTTGGTGGTGTTTTTGTGGTGTTTTTGTGATGTTTGGTGGTGTTTTTGTGGTGTTTTTGTGGTGTGTGGTGCTGTTTGGTGGTGTTTTAGTGGTGTGATGTTTGGTGGTGTTTTTGTGATGTTTGGTGGTGTTTGGTGGTGTTTTTGTGGTGTGGGGTGGTGTTTTTGTGGTGTTTTTGTGATGTTTGGTGGTGTTTTTGTGATGTTTGGTGGTGTTTTTGTGATGTTTGGTGGTGTTTTTGTGGTGTTTTTGTGGTGTTTGGTGGTGTTTTTGTGGTGTGGGGTGATGTTTGGTGGTGTTTTTGTGGTGTTTTTGTGGTGTGTGGTGGTGTTTGGTGGTGTTTTTGTGATGTTTGGTGGTGTTTTTGTGATGTTTGGTGGTGTTTTTGTGGTGGTTGGTGTTTTTGTGGTGTGTGGTGGTGTTTGGTGGTGTTTTTGTGGTGTGGGGTGATGTTTGGTGGTGTTTTTGTGGTGTGTGGTGGTGTTTTTGTGGTGTTTGGTGGTGTTTTTATGGTGTTTTTGTGGTGTTTGGTGGTGTTTTTATGGTGTTTTTGTGGTGGTTGGTGTTTTTGTGGTGTTTGGTGGTGTTTTTGTGGTATTTGGTGGCGTTTCCTGGTGTTTTTGTGGTGTGGGGTGGTTGGTGGTGTTTTTGTGGTGTTTTTGTGATGTTTGGTGGTGTTTTTGTGCTGTTTTTGTGGTGTGTGGTGGTGTTTGGTGGTGTTTTTGTGGTGTGGGGTGATGTTTGGTGGTTTTGTGGTGTTTTTGTGATGTTTTTGTGATGTTTGGTGGTGTGTGGTGGTGTTTGGTGGTGTTTTTGTGGTGTGGGGTGATGTTTGGTGGTGTTTTTGTGGTGTTTTTGTGATGTTTGGTGGTGTTTTTGTGGTGTTTTTGTGGTGTGTGGTGGTGTTTGGTGGTGTTTTTGTGGTGTGATGTTTGGTGGTGTTTTTGTGATGTTTGGTGGTGTTTGGTGGTGTTTTTGTGGTGTGGGGTGGTGTTTTTGTGATGTTTGGTGGTGTTTTTGTGATGTTTGGTGGTGTTTTTGTGATGTTTGGTGGTGTTTTTGTGGTGTTTTTGTGGTGTTTTTGTGGTGTTTGGTGGTGTTTTTGTGGTGTGGGGTGATGTTTGGTGGTGTTTTTGTGGTGTTTTTGTGGTGTGTAGTGGTGTTTGGTGGTGTTTTTGTGGTGTTTTTGTGATGTTTGGTGGTGTTTTTGTGATGTTTGGTGGTGTTTTTGTGGTGTGGGGTGATGTTTGGTGGTGTTTTTGTGGTGTGGGGTGATGTTTGGTGGTGTTTTTGTGGTGTGGGGTGATGTTTGGTGGTGTTTTTGTGGTGTTTTTGTGATGTTTGGTGGTGTTTTTGTGATGTTTGGTGGTGTTTTTGTGGTGTTTGGTGGTGTGTTTGTGGTGGTTGGTGTTTTTGTGGTGTTTGGTGGTGTTTTTGTGGTGTTCTCTCTCACCTCTCCAGTTCTCCGTCACCTCCTGTACGAGTGCGCGGTAGTCGTTGTCGATGGAGCGGCCTTTGACGGTGATGTTCTTCTTTTCCAGTTGGGTGTACAGACCCTCCACCGTGAAGTAACACGAGTCGTCGTCTGTGCCAGTGAACAGCAGTACGGCCTTGTTCCTCCAGCCCAGCGACTCCTGCAGGTCACACACACACACACACACACACACACACACATACACACACATACACACACACACACACACACACACACACACACACACACACACACACACACACACACACACACATACACACACACACACACACATACACACACACACACACACACACACACACACACACACATACACACACACACACATATACACACATGTAAACTAATGTTTACAAGTGAAAAGGCTGATAGAGCTAACGTGTGCGCAGTGATACGAATCGAGATGAGATACGCAAATGCGAAATACGCTGCTGGATTTTTCGTGGACAACTGTTTGGGACGCAAATATATCACCTTTTGAGAAGAAAAACAAGCTTTATTACGAGTCCCCGCGAACTCACCGGACCTAATTACCTGAGCTCCAGAACGTGAGCAGAACCGGGCTGAGCGGAGACTGTCAGAGGTAAGCCGGTGTTACCGCACGAAACTTTTAGAAGGAAATCAATACAGATTAACATAAACACACTATCCCTTTAAACTCGAGATAAAACCGGCTGTATATACACATTCTAGTTTTATACAAATTAAGAAACAATTTCTGAAGAAAAGTTTTAAAATGACAGGAAGTAGAGCCCCACTCTGATGACGTCACACTGGTTTTGACTCATATAAAATAAAGGAGTTTTCTTATATTTTATTTGTCAGACCCTGATTC
This sequence comes from Paratrypauchen microcephalus, assembly GCA_036785185.1. NCBI lineage: Eukaryota > Metazoa > Chordata > Actinopteri > Gobiiformes > Gobiidae > Paratrypauchen > Paratrypauchen microcephalus. The sequence continues at coordinate 589,102 of JAVJIX010000210.1, forward strand.
TCTGATTCTCTGTGACGTTAGAGGAGTCTGGGTGACACGGGGTTGCTATGGTAACAGTGATGGAATTCCGTGTCAGGATTTGCAAACAGGAACATTTTAAACCTAATAAATCAACAGGAAAAAATAAAATGTCAAATCTATAGTAAAGTCTTACACCTGATCACCCGTGTGTCCCGTTCGCCCGTGTGTTCCGTTCGCCCGTGTGCTTCGTTCGCCCGTGTGTTCCGTTCGCCCGTGGGTTCCGTTCGCCCGTGTGTCCCGTTCGCCCGTGTGTCCCGTTCGCCCGTGTGTCCCGTTCGCCCGTGTGTTCCGTTCGCCCGTGTGTCCCGTTCGCCCGTGTTCTGTTCGCCCGTGTGTTTCGTTCGCCCGTGTGTCTCGTTCGCCCGTGTGTTTCGTTCGCCCGTGTGTCCCGTTCGCCCGTGTGTTTCGTTCGCCCGTGTCCCGGTTGCCCGTGTGGTCACCTGTATGTGGATCCCGAGCTCGCCCAGCCTCTTGTGCGTGGGTCCGATGTTGGTCACGTTGTAATCTTCAAAGCCGATGGCCCGAGCCCCGGCTGTTACCATGGGAACCTGCCAGTGCGTGGTGAAGCGGGAGACGGGTGAGGAGGCGTAGTCGCAGCCGGGCCCGAAGAAGGCCCAGGGGTCCATGTTGAGTTTCAGGTCCACGGCCCACAGTTGCGAGGGCGAGGGTGAGCACAAGCCGGCGGCGTTCTCCGAGGTGCCGTTCACGAGCCGCAGCCTCACCCCGGGGAGCAGCCGGGGGTCGGAGTTCACCCGCCGCACCGCCGCCATGAGGGCGGGGCCGACGCGAGGCCACGCCCACGCGTACTCTGTGTTTGAGTGAGGGAGGATCACAGCCAGGCGCACCTCCTGCTCTGACACGCCGCCAGAGGGGAGGAGCCAGAGGAGCAGGACCAGCCAATGAGAGCGCAGCATGGTTTCAGGGGGAGGGGCTAGAGAAATCACATCACCTGCAGGGGGCGCTGTTAAGACCGAGGAAACACTGGTTCAATAAACTGGTTAATAAATAATAAATAATGTCCCATAATCCTCTGCTCTGTCCTAAAGTCGTTTCCTCGTCACCTGGAGTTTTGTTTTGTTTCATTCACGTTTCACACACAAACCTGCAGAAGTTCTTCTCTCAAACTGAAAACACGTTGTGATGTCATCATGTGGTGATACAGAGAATATTTAATACATATAAACAGTGATGCCGGTAACGTGTTACTGTAGTCGGACTACTTTTTTCACTAACGAGTAGTGTAACGCAACTACTATTTCAAAACCAGTAGTCAGATTAAAGTTACTTATCTAATACACCGTGCGTTACTATTTCTGCATTTCGGGGGAACGTAGGTTACATTTATTTATTCTTATATTTTGGCTACACGTTTCTTACGAGGTTACGTCATCTCGGCTCCGCGGCGCCAAAGTCGATGTAAACAATATTGAAGGAGAGAGGTTCACCTTTTCCAGCTGGAAATACAGGCATTTTGATTTTATTTGGGCTAAGGATGACAACATTAAGGTCCGTTGTACACTCTGTGCTGGTGACAGAGTGCTGTCTACCTTCAAAAACACAACGTCCAATCTGAAAAAACATCTGGATAAACTGCACATCACAACGCAGCTAACAGAGCAAGTCCTGCCCGATGTGAAAGTCACAGGTGAAGGAGGTCCCAGACCGAGCAAGCAAAGGAAGCTGGATTTGGGTGTAAAACCAGTAAGTGGGGCGGAGTTGAATAGGATGGTTGGGCATTATGTGGTTGACGAAATACTGCCTGTGACACTGTTGACTCACCATCGTTTGTGCCATTGTATCTAAGATCCTACAGTAACGATACTGAGCTGCCTCACAGAACATGCTTTTCTAGTTACCTGGACAAGCAATACAATAAAATAATATAATAAAATGTAATATAATATTATAATATATAATATAATGATAAAAGGAGAAGTTCAATTTGTCAACTGGACAAAGTTTGTTTGGTCGAAAACGTTTCGCCGCTCATCCGAGAGGCTTCGTCAGCTCTGGTTCTAGTGCTGGTTAGACACTGTTTATATCTCGCTGCAGGGAGGAGCTCACTACACTGAAATAGCTCTGAAACTATCTCCACTAATCTGTCTTTGTTTTTCAAATTACTCTGCCGACTAGTTTAGCCTCCCTATTCAAGCCTAACGACCCTCTCCACCCCTCTGCCCTGGATCGTCTGCCCTAATGTTTCTTTGTCTGTTTTTGACTTGGTTTAAGAATCGAATTATAAATGGGAGACAAGTTATGTCTAACTCCCCCATTTCTGTTTAACGATCCCATGACATGGTACTTCTTGATGCTTTTATATGGCTCCTTAATGGTTCCCTAATACTGTAAATGAATCCTTCTTCAAAATCAACACTCTTGCTTGAATGCAAATGAGAAGGACAGAGATTGGTTAGAGGAGCGGGTGGGGGGGGGCAAATGCGCCGCTGGTTCCTTGTTTTAGCGCTGCGCTGTGCCTGGCCCCACTTCCGCGTGTGTAAGCGCGAAGGAGGAAAGGACAGCCTTTTCAATGAAAAAAAAAAAACACATTTTCACAGAAAATAAAATTAAACCACTGCTGTTTCAGAGGTCCAGAGGGTCGGGTAAAGGACTTCCGAGTCTAGAAACACTCGCATGTGCCTCCAGGCAAATAAAAAAACGCATTTCGCATTGCGTAGCTCCTCCGCAGTCCAAACTCTCTGGGCGTGATTTCCAGAGACAGGGGGTGGAGATCCAGACGGTGGTGGAACTGAATTTGCATTTCTTTTTTTGATCTGACGTCAATAAGGTGCCTTGTCCAGAATCGCCCATTTGAGCTGTGTTTTTTTCAAACGCAGAAAAGGATCGCAAATGCTCAGTTTAGACATTTCGAAACTTTTAGCCATTGGGGGGCCCTAAACAGGGTAGGGGAGCTCACATTAACGTTCAAAAACCTCAGAAAGTGAAAATTTCATGCCATGGGACCTTTAACGACAGATTCTCTTTTTTGACAAAAATTGCCTCTTTAACTCCCCTTTCAAACCAGTTCTTTTCCCTGGCTAGGCGTTAGGCGTGAATAGGGGGGCGAAACTAGTCAGCAGAGAAATTTGAAAAACAAAGAGACAGATTAGTTGAGATAGTTTCAGAGCTATTTCAGTGTAGTGAGCTCCTCCCTGCAGCGAGATATAAACAGTGTCTAACCAGCACTAGAACCAGAACTGACGAAGTCTCTCGGATGAGCGGCGAAACGTTTTCGACCAAACAAACTTTGTCCAGTTGACAAATTGAATTTCTCCTTTTATCATGGATTCTACCTGGACGACTGAGGGACTCTTCACGAATATAATAATATAATATATAATATAATATAATGATATAATATATAATATAATATAATATATAATATAATATAATGATATAATATATAATATAATATAATGATATAATACAACAAGCCTCTGCTGAAAGTAACTAAACGTAATCTAACTCAGTGACTTTTGACAGAAGTAGTCAGTAGTCAGATGACTTTTTCACAGTAACTATGGCAACACTGTATATAAAGCAGCTCACTGGTAAAAACACCAACCTGAGGCTAGAACCTCGTTTTATTCTCATCCATTCAGACCAGGACAGATATAGTCCCAGTCTAGACCGGTCCCGGTTCAGTCCCGGTTCGGGTTGACAGGGTCGAGGGTTTTGGTTCAGTTTGATTCCAGTAAAATGCGCGCGTGCTCAGAGTCGGGAGGATAATCCGATTACCTGTCTAATCACATCACAAGAAGTGTTCTGTCTCACCTGTTAGAGCGGCTCGGTCCAAACCCGGTCCAAACAGCTCCGCGGAGACGCAGCAAAAAGAGCCCAAACTCTGAGCCTCAGAACCTCCTGAACCCCCCCCCCCCCGGTGCGCGGGACTCGTGCGTGTGCGCGGGCACGAGGGGCGGCGCGTGCGCGTTTCATTACATTAACATGTGACCTGTCCTCCCCACAGCAACAACCTCAACACACATTTTACTCTAGTCCTGGTTTAGTCCTGGTCTAGTCCTGGTTTAGTCCTGGTCTAGTCCTGGTCTAGTCCTGGTTTAGTCCTGGTCTAGTCCTGGTTTAGTCCTGGTTTAGTCCTGTTTTTAGTCCTGGTTTAGTCCTGCTTTTATTCCTGGTTTTAGTCCTGGTTTTATTCCTGGTTTTAGTCCTGTTTTAGTCCTGGTTTATTCCTGGTTTAGTCCTGGTTTATTCCTGGTTTTAGTCCTGCTTTTAGTCCTGGTTTTAGTCCTGGTTTAGTCCTGTTTTTAGTCCTGGTTTAGTCCTGCTTTTAGTCCTGCTTTAGTCCTGGTTTTAGTCCCGGTTTAGTCCTGGTTTTAGTCCTGGTTTAGTCCTGGTTTTAGTCCTGGTTTAGTCCTGGTTTTAGTCCTGGTTTTAGTCCTGGTTTTAGTCCCGGTTTAGTCCTGGTTTTAGTCCTGGTTTTAGTCCCGGTTTTAGTCCTGCTTTAGTCCTGGTTTAGTCCTGGTTTTAGTCCCGGTTTTAGTCCTGGTTTTAGTCCTGGTTTTAGTCCCGGTTTAGTCCTGGTTTTAGTCCTGGTTTAGTCCTGGTTTTAGTCCTGGTTTAGTCCTGTTTTAGTCCTGGTTTAGTCCTGATTTTAGTCCTGGTTTAGTCCTGGTTTTATTCCTGGTTTTAGTCCTGGTTTAGTCCTGGTTTAGTCCTGGTTTAGTCCTGGTTTATTCCTGGTTTTAGTCCTGCTTTTAGTCCTGCTTTTATTCCTGGTTTTAGTCCTGGTTTAGTCCTGTTTTTAGTCCTGGTTTAGTCCTGCTTTTAGTCCTGCTTTAGTCCTAGTTTAGTCCTGGTTTTAGTCCCGGTTTAGTCCTGGTTTTAGTCCTGGTTTAGTCCTGGTTTTAGTCCTGGTTTAGTCCTGGTTTTAGTCCTGGTTTTAGTCCTGGTTTTAGTCCCGGTTTAGTCCTGGTTTTAGTCCTGGTTTTAGTCCCAGTTTAGACCTGGTTTTAGTCCCGGTTTTAGTCCTGGTTTTAGTCCTGGTTTAGTCCTGGTTTTAGTCCTGGTTTAGTCCTGGTTTAGTCCTGGTTTTAGTCCTGGTTTTAGTCCTGGTTTAGTCCTGGTTTTAGTCCTGGTTTAGTCCTGGTTTTAGTCCTGGTTTAGTGCTGGTTTTAGTCCTGGTTTAGTCCTGGTTTAGTCCTGGTTTTAGTCCTGGTTTTGTCCTGGTTTTAGTCCTGGTTTAGTCCTGGTTTTAGTCCTGGTTTTAGTCCTGGTTTTGTCCTGGTTTTAGTCCTGGTTTAGTTCTGGTTTAGTCCTGGTTTAGTCCTGGTTTTAGTCCTGGTTTAGTCCTGGTTTTGTCCTTGTTTTAGTCCTGGTTTAGTCCTGGTTTAGTCCTGGTTTAGTCCTGGTTTTAGTCCTGTTTTAGTCCTGTTTTAGTCCTGGTTTAGTCCTGATTTTAGTCCTGGTTTTAGTCCTGGTTTAGTCCTGGTTTTAGTCCTGGTTTAGTCCTGGTTTAGTCCTGGTTTAGTCCTGGTTTTAGTCCTGTTTTAGTCCTGGTTTTAGTCCTGGTTTAGTCCTGGTTTTGTCCTGGTTTTAGTCCTGGTTTTAGTCCTGGTTTAGTCCTGGTTTTAGTCCTGTTTTAGTCCTGTTTTAGTCCTGGTTTAGTCCTGATTTTAGTCCTGGTTTTAGTCCTGGTTTCGTGCTGGTTTTAGTCCTGGTTTAGTCCTGGTTTTAGTCCTGGTTTCGTGCTGGTTTAGTCCTGGTTTTAGTCCTGGTTTAGTCCTGGTTTATCGTTTTGGTCTTAACTACAAATCTAACTCAGAGGCAGACGTTTTTGCCCCAAATACAAACACTTGTCTCTCTCAAAACGTTGAAAAAAAAAAAAAAAGTTCCATATTTTTTGTCTCATTTCAGAAACTCAGATGTTCTGAATATTTTCCACAGCCTCGTAACAAAGAGAGAAGCTTCAACACATTCTGGACCTGCTGATGATTGTGGCTTTCCAGATCATGAAGAACCAAGCTCCATTTTGCCTCCTTTGGCCTGAGTTACTGCACCAGAGCCCCGGGGCACACCCCCCATGGAGGAGACCCCGTGTGGCATGGCTCAGGTGGTATGGATGCCCAGGTTGCTTGGGAGCTACCATCATATCTTCAGATCATCTGCACCGTGGTTCAGGTGTCGCTCATCTTCCCTGAGATTCTCTGTAGGGTTCAGGTCAGGAGGGATTGAAGGCCAATCAAGCTCAGTAACACCACGGACAGTGAACCCTCTCTTGGTACCTCAGGATGTGGCACCTGCCCACACAGCTGGGAAACGAAATCAGCATCTCCATAAAGCTCATCAGCCAAAGGAAGGTGCTGTTAAATGTCCTCGTAGACGGCTCCACTGACTGTGGACTTCAAAAACACAGTGGACCAACAGCAGCAGATGACATGGCAGCCCAAATCATCAATGGCTGAGCACTTCCTCCAGACCTGGGAGCTCCAAAAGATGAAAAATGTACTTTCTTCTGAAAAGAGGTCCAGCTCAGGTCAGACTCTTCTCATCGTCTCCTGTCCCATAGAGGATTCTTCTGTGCAGAGCGGTTCTTGATGCTCTGATTCCAGGCTCAGTCCACTCCTGATGACTCTCCACAAATTCTTAAGTGGATTTTGCTTGAGGATTAGGGTGACCATTCGTCCGGATTTCATCCGGTTTTAGAGCTGTCTGTCCGGCCGTCTGTCACGTGTCCTCCTTTTTTACATTTTGTCCTCCTTTCGGACCCTCGTCGGCCACCGTTGCATAAATCGTCATAAATCCCCACCCATTATTTACATTGCTACTCTGCGATGTTCACCATTTCCCAATTCAGCGAGTGCACGGTTCGGAGTGTGGTCTCAGTCTGCAGTCGAGGTGGTGCATACTCGCTGAGCCCTGAGTTCAGTCCGGGGATCACATGGGCGTCTGCGAAATGGAACAGGTCCCGCCTCAGCTCAATGAGCCGGGTGGTCTGCTCCTTGTTCCCTAAAGACAAAAATATTATACTATTGCGACTAGTAATACTTGGAATTGGGACATGGCCAATGTTCCCCCTAATTTTTAATGTGTCTGAGCAAACACACCAACTCCCTGAGCGCTCCTTGGATCCCTGTGCACGACAGGGATTTTTTATATCTGCACTTTGCAGATATAAAAAAATGACCCCGCGGCTAAATAAAAAGCGGAGATCCGCTAAAAGCTCTTTCATCCCTGATTTACAGTGCGCTGCATAGGTTTTCTTGTGCGCTGAGAATGTGCGAGCAGTGCGCAACTTAGAGTAAATGTTGGACATGGCGACACTGTAGAATATCCTGCATTACAACAGTCCCCCCCCCCAGGGAAAACAAAACAAAAACAAGGTGTCCTCACTTTAGGGCCTTTGTCCTCCTTTTTGGACACAAGTGTCCTCCGTTCCTGTTTCATGCCGGTGGTCACCCTATTGAGGATCCTCTCAGGCTGCGGTCATCTCTTTGGCTGATGCACCTTTTCCTACCGCACTTTTTTCTTCCACTCGTTTCTCTAAATCTGCTTGGACACAGCACTCTGAAAAACCCTGTTGCTATGTAACAGACACAGTATCACTACGTCTTTCTCCTCGTAGAGGTTCAATGTCTCCTGGACATGTGTCCAGTCAGGAGCCTTCCCCATGACGGCGACAGCCCACTGACCCAGACTGAGACCATTTAAAGGCTCAGGAAACCTTTGCAGGTGTTTTCTGTTCATGATCTGATTATGGTACAACCACCACCACCAGGACTTCACAATATTCAACTTTGTCACATTTGTCTTTGAGCCTCAATCACCAAAATGTCAATGTAAAAATAACATGGAGACGGACGAGTGAATGTTCCTCCTTAAGGTGTGGTAGTCCCCTTGTAGTTAGCGCCCCCTTCAGGCAGATATAGGCAGTGTCCACCAGAATTGAAGAAGCAGAAGAAACGGATTCCACCAAATAAACTTTTGTCCAGGTGACAAATTAAATTTCTCCTTTTGCCTCCTTAAACGTCTCTGACCCTGATCTGTTCTAATCCAGTTTCCTCGTTGTTTTTTGTTTGTGTGAATGAAACAAAACCCGACTAAAGGTGTGTTTGTCCCAAAACAATTTCCCTTGTGGATCAATAAAGTTTGTCTAAGTTTGTGTGACATATACTGTTAAACATCTGTATTAAAGGTCAAAGATCAGTGATATTTGTGTAGCTACAATGGTGACTCTGTGGTCCTCGGTGAAACTCGCACGGACGCGGATTCAGACCTGAGACTGTGGCGCCACCTGCTGGAGTCAAACAACAGATACAATAAAAACCTTAAGGGATATGCCACCCCCAGGTCAAACTTGGGCATCTCCCCACAGTCCAGAGACTAAAATAAGTGGTGGAAAGCATTTTCTTGGTCACCCAGCCATTGTCTGAGTCTGTCGCCACTGACCGCCGCGGTATCTGCAGCTACTCCGCGTTAGACTGGAGTCTAACGTCGCCAGAGAAAGATTTCGGCCAAAAGGAATTAATTTGCTCGATGCGTTTCCCAATTACTTTGTGTGTAGTGCGCATTCATATCAAGTGCAAATAAATGTGCAAATCAACACGGAGAGCTTGACTTGGTCATTTTGGGTGGGAACTATTTTTCAGTGCGGAAGAATACAGCCGAATCACGCACCACGCTGTGCAACAGGGGAACTCCCTTCCTGGTGCGTAACAGGGATTCCCCTGGCAGCGTGCTGCGTGATTCGGCTTTATTCTTCCGCACTGGAAAATAGTTCCCACCCAAAATGACCAAGTCAAGCTCTCCGTGTTGATTTGCACATTTATTTGCACTCGATATGAATGCGCACTACACATAAAGTAATTGGGAAACGCATCGAGCAAATTAATTCCTTTTGGCCGAAATCTTTCTCTGGCGCCGTTAGACTCCAGTCTAACGCGGAGGAGCAGCAGATACCGCGGCGGTCAGTGCTGACAGACTCGGACAATGGCTGGGTGAGCAGGAAAACGCTTTCCACCACTTATTTTAGTCTCTGGACTGTGGGGAGATGCCCAAGTTTGACCTGGGGGTGGCATATCCCTTTAAGTTTGGCAAGAAAAAAAGAACCAAAGAGAGCCGGATCTGGAACAGTACTCTGTAGAACAGTACTCTGTAGAACAGTACTCTGTAGAACAGTACTCTGTAGAACAGTACTCTGTAGAACAGTACTCTGTAGAACAGTACTCTGTAGAACAGTACAGTGGTACCTCACCTTACGAATGACCCAACAAACGAAAATTTCAAGTTACGAAACGCCTTCACGGTAAGTTTTTGTCTCTAGATACGAATGAAATTTCAAGTTACGAAACGCGAAATCTCAAAAATTCAAATAATGCGCGCTCAGCCACACACATTATACGCTTTTCTCAGACTGGATTTAAACTTTTCTCACATTTGTCTCTGTTTAAACACTCAAACTTTCATAGATTTTCAACAAAACGTATCAATATTGAAGTGTGGGGGGAAGCGGGAGGGGGGAGAAAACTGCGCGGACACGTGTGTGCAGCATGACCCGGCGCAGACCTGACAGCAGGACTAGACCAAGATCTAAACCTGGACTGGACCAGGACTAGACCAGATGGATTAAAGCGCCACGTGCGGGTCTATTTCCTGGTTTCTCACGAGTCACAGCTGAGGAGAGCAGCGAGGAGGGGACCGCAGGCAGTCTGAGCGCATGTGAGCGAGAGCCATGCAAGAGCCGCGGTGGTCTAGACCTCCTCTAGACCTGACCAGGTCTAGAGGAGGTCTAGAGGAGCCGCGGTGGTCTGGACTAAACCTGGACTAAACCAGGACTAAACCTGGACTAAACCAGGAGGAGCAGCGCTCACATGCGCTCAGACTGCCTGCGGTCCCCTCCTCCCTGCGGTCCCCTCCTCGCTGCTCGCCTCAGCTGTGACTCGTGAGAAACCAGGAAATAGACCCGCACGCGGCGCTTTAATCCACCTGGTTTAGTCCTGGTTTAGTCCAGGTTTAGATCTTGGTCTAGTCCTGCTGTCAGCTCTGCGCCGGGTCATGCTGCGCACACGTGTCCGCGCAGTTTTCTCCCCCCTCCCGCTTCCCCCCACATTTCAATATTGATACGTTTTGTTGAAAATCTATGAAAGTTTGAGTGTCTAAACGAGAGACAAATGTGAGAAAAGTTTAAATCCAGTCTGAGAAACCAATCAGGACAGAACACATTGTTACACTATAAAAAAAAGTTACACTATAAAAAAAAAACTTGGATCGGGGCCTTGGAACGAATCAGGCTTTTTCCATTGAAATAGCCTCAACTTACGAATTTTTCACATTACGAAACCACTTCTGGAACGAATTAATTTTGTAAGGTGAGGTACCACTGTACTTTGAAGAACAGTTCTTTGAAGAACAGTACTCTGAGGAACAGTACTCTGAGGAACAGTACTCTGTAGAACAGTACTCTGAGGAACAGTACTCTGTAGAACAGTACTTTGAGGAACAGTACTCTGTAGAACAGTACTTTGAGGAACAGTACTCTGTAGAACAGTACTTTGAGGAACAGTACTCTGTAGAACAGTACTCTGTAGAACAGTACTTTGAGGAACAGTACTCTGTAGAACAGTACTCTGTAGAACAGTACTTTGAGGAACAGTACTCTGTAGAACAGTACTCTGTAGAACAGTACTCTGTAGAACAGTACTCTGTAGAACAGTACTTTGAGGAACAGTACTCTGTAGAACAGTACTTTGAGGAACAGTACTCTGTAGAACAGTACTCTGTAGAACAGTACTTTGAGGAACAGTACTCTGTAGAACAGTACTCTGTAGAACAGTACTTTGAGGAACAGTACTCTGTAGAACAGTACTCTGTAGAACAGTACTTTGAGGAACAGTACTCTGTAGAACAGTACTCTGTAGAACAGTACTTTGAGGAACAGTACTCTGTAGAACAGTACTCTGTAGAACAGTACTCTGTAGAACAGTACTCTGTAGAACAGTACTTTGAGGAACAGTACTCTGTAGAACAGTACTTTGAGGAACAGTACTCTGTAGAACAGTACTCTGTAGAACAGTACTTTGAGGAACAGTACTCTGTTAATGAGGGTTTTCAGAGGCAGAACAAAAAACATTTAAACCCAGACACGAGTCAGGAAGTTTGTTTTGTGTGAACACTTTTAGTAAGAATTACACACACCAGAGATGTAAACTCAAACGTGACATTTGTCAGAGTCCTTCCTCCGGCGCCCCCTACTGCTCTCCCCAGGTCACACTGAAATGTCTAATGAAGAGTCCACACACGTTCAGAGAGTATGTATGTGTGTGTATGTGTGTTTATGTGTGTGTGTATATGTGTGTGTGTGTATGTATGTGCATGTGTGTATGTATGTGTGTGTGTGTATATGTGTGCGTGTATGTGTGTGTATGTGACGTGCTCTTATGTTTTACACAAATCAAGAAACAATTTATGAAGAAATGTGAAAAAATGATGTCACTCTGGAGAATTCTATTCAAAAGTTCAGAACGATTTACACAACACATTCAAAGGAGTTTTCTTATATTTGGGTTTGTCACCTCAGAATCTCCGGGACAGTGGACGAGTTTGGGCCCAGTGGACCACACCATTGCTATGGTGACAGTGATGGAATTCCCCAGTGTGATGTCAGGATTTCCAATCAGGAAGTACAATTTTAAAGCTAAAAAAACTGGGAAAAGAATAGTGAGTTTTTTTTCTTGTTCTGTGTGTTTTGTTGAAATGAGCCTGGCCTGCAGCTGCACGGTCAGATCTGTGTTTGGAGTCACAGCTCTGCAGCAGAACATCTCTGAGTCTCTGAGTCTCATCACAAACCTCCAAAAGGCAAATCCACAAATGTTTCTTTCCCTGATCATTTGTATCAGTGACAAGGTCCACGGGAGGGCATCTGACACACGGGAGGGCATCTGACACACGGGGAGGGCATCTGACACACGGGGAGGGCATCTGACACACGGGGAGGGCATCTGACACACACGGGGAGGGCATCTGACACACACGGGGAGGGCATCTGACACACACGGGGAGGGCATCTGACACACACGGGGAGGGCATCTGACACACGGGAGGGCATCTGACACACACCGGGAGGGCATCTGACACACACCGGGAGGGCATCTGACACACACCGGGAGGGCATCTGACACACACGGGGAGGGCATCTGACACACGGGGAGGGCATCTGACACACGGGGAGGGCATCTGACACACACCGGGAGGGCATCTGACACACGGGGAGGGCATCTGACACACGGGGAGGGCATCTGACACACGGGGAGGGCATCTGACACACACCGGGAGGGCATCTGACACACACGGGGAGGGCATCTGACACACGGGAGGGCATCTGACACACACAGAGAGGGCATCTGACACACGGGGAGGGCATCTGACACACATGGGGAGGGCATCTGACACACGGGGAGGGCATCTGACACACGGGGAGGGCATCTGACACACGGAAGGGCATCTGACACACGGGGAGGGCATCTGACACACGGGGAGGGCATCTGACACACAGAAGGGCATCTGACACACGGGAGGGCATCTGACACACAGAAGGGCATCTGACACACGGGAGGGCATCTGACACATCCGCAGACCTTTGACCCGTCTCAGTGAAACACTTCTGAGGGTGAAGCCTGTGGCACTTCCTGGTTGTGTCCCATGGGATCATGGGTAATGTAGTCTCTGTCACAGGTGGATGAAGTGGGAGTGGTTTCTGGCTCTCTGCTCCTCGTGCACGCCCGCCCTCTCGTGCACGCCCCTCTCCACGTGCACGCCCGCCCTCTCGTGCACGCCCCTCTCCACGTGCACGCCCGCCCTCTCGTGCACGGCTCTGTCCACGTGCACGGCTCTCTCGTGCGCACCCCTGTGCTCCACGTGCACTGTTCTGTCGTGCACGCTCTTGCTGAACTCGTCTCGGAGTCGGTCTCTGGGTTCTTTAGGTCCAGACGGCTGTACGCGCATGTGCTCCTGTCTCTTCACCTGCCCCACCTCTGACCCCCTGCCCATCACCCCCTCCGACCCCCTCCCTAGTGCCCCCTGCTGGCTCCTGAAGTGCCCCTCCTCCACGCCCCTTGCCAGACCTCCCAGCGTCATCCTCCCTCCCGCTCCTTGTGGTTCTCTCACCTGCATTAGCTCCACCTCCCGCCCTAACACCTCCTCTGACCCCGCCCCCCTCCCCAGCGCCCCCTGTAGGCCTCTGAAGTGCCCCTCCTCCGCCACCCTGGCCCCCGTTCCGTCCAGTCTAATTTCAAACACCTCCAGCCCTCTCTCCAGCGCCCCCTGCAGGTGTCTGCCCTCTGACCCCGCCCCCCCTCCCTCCATCTCCCTCACGGCCCCGCAGAGGGGGGTAGAGCCCTGCCCCCCTCTGCCCGGCTCTGGCCCCGGCACCCCCTGGTGGCCTCTCATGTGGAGGTTGAGGGAGCGTCTGGCCTGGAAGCTCTTGTTGCAGATGGAGCAGACGTACGGTTTCTCTCCAGAGTGGACCAGGATGTGCCTCTTCAGGTCCACGTGCTGCATGAAGCCTTTACCGCAAACCTGAGGGAAAAACACATGAACATCAGGTCAAACCTGAGGGACGCCCTGGACCTGAGGGACGCCCCGGACCTGAGGGACGCCCCTGACCTGAGGGACGCCCCAAACCTGAGGGACGCTCCAAACCTGAGGGACGCTCCAAACCTGAGGGATGCCCCGGACCTGAGGGACGCCCCGGACCCGAGGGACGCCCCTGACCCGAGGGACGCCCCTGACCCGAGGGACGCCCCGGACCCGAGGGACGCCCCGGACCCGAGGGACGCCCCGGACCCGAGGGACGCCCCTGACCCGAGGGACGCCCTGGGCCTGAGGGATGGAAAAACTCGGATATGAAGAGACAGAACACATGAAATACAATGAAAAGTCCAGAGGAACAGAAGGACAGGAAAGAACTATCCCAGGCCTAAACCCGGTCTAAACCCAGACTAAACCCGGTGTAAACCCGGTGTAAACCAGGACTAAACCCGGTGTAAACCCAATCTAAACCAGGACTAAACCAGGACTAAACCAGGACTAAACCCGGTCTAAACCCAGACTAAACCCGGTGTAAACCCGGTGTAAACCAGGACTAAACCAGGACTAAACCCGGTGTAAACCCAATCTAAACCAGGACTAAACCAGGACTAAACCCGGTGTAAACCCAATCTAAACCAGGATTAAACCAGGACTAAACCAGGACTAAACCAGGACTAAACCCGGTCTCTTGACAGAGGGTTTAGTCCTGGGGTGTTGGCATCACCTGGCAGAGGTAGGAGCGCTCCTTCAGGTGGAAGCGCACGTGCACGTGAAGCGTCTGTTTCTGGGTGAAGCCCCGCCCACACAGGTGACAGGTGAAGGCGCGTTCTCCAGAGTGGATCTTCAGGTGAGTCTTCAGGTTCCCGCCCTGGTTAAAGGTCTTACCACAGATGGAACAGCTGTACGGCCTCTCCCCCGTGTGAACCCGCTCGTGCATCTGCAGAGAGGCGTGGGCCGGGAAACGCTTCCCTGGTACGGACAGAGGAACGTTAGAACATGTGTAGAACATGTGTAGAACATGTGTAGAACATGTGACCACACAGGGACAGAGGAACGTTAGAACATGTGTAGAACATGTGTAGAACATGTGTAGAACATGTGTAGAACATGTGACCACACAGGGACAGAGGAACGTTAGAACATGTGTAGAACATGTGTAGAACACCTGTAGAACATGTGTAGAACATCTGTAGAACATGTGTAGAACATGTGTAGAACACCTGTAGAACATGTGTAGAACATGTGTAGAACATGTGACCACACAGGGACAGAGGAACGTTAGAACATGTGTAGAACATGTGTAGAACACCTGTAGAACATGTGTAGAACATCTGTAGAACATGTGTAGAACATGTGTAGAACACCTGTAGAACATGTGTAGAACATCTGTAGAACATCTGTAGAACATCTGTAGAACATGTGTAGAACATGTGTAGAACACCTGTAGAACATGTGTAGAACATGTGTAGAACATGTGTAGAACATGTGTAGAACATCTGTAGAACATGTGTAGAACATGTGACCACACAGGGACAGAGGAACGTTAGAACATGTGTAGAACATGTGTAGAACATGTGTAGAACATGTGTAGAACATGTGACCACACAGGGACAGAGGAACGTTAGAACATGTGTAGAACATGTGTAGAACATGTGTAGAACATGTGACCACACAGGGACAGAGGAACGTTAGAACATGTGTAGAACATGTGTAGAACATGTGTAGAACACCTGTAGAACATGTGTAGAACATGTGACCACACAGGGACAGAGGAACGTTAGAACATGTGTAGAACATGTGTAGAACACCTGTAGAACATGTGTAGAACATGTGTAGAACACCTGTAGAACATGTGTAGAACATGTGTAGAACATGTGACCACACAGGGACAGAGGAACGTTAGAACATGTGTAGAACATGTGTAGAACACCTGTAGAACATGTGTAGAACATCTGTAGAACATGTGTAGAACATGTGTAGAACATCTGTAGAACATGTGTAGAACATGTGTAGAACATGTGTAGAACATCTGTAGAACATGTGTAGAACATCTGTAGAACATGTGTAGAACATCTGTAGAACATGTGTAGAACATGTGACCACACAGGGACAGAGGAACATTAGAACATGTGTAGAACATGTGTAGAACATGTGTAGAACATGTGTAGAACATGTGACCACACAGGGACAGAGGAACGTTAGAACATGTGTAGAACATGTGTAGAACATGTGTAGAACATCTGTAGAACATGTGTAGAACATGTGTAGAACATGTGACCACACAGGGACAGAGGAACGTTAGAACATGTGTAGAACATGTGTAGAACACCTGTAGAACATGTGTAGAACATGTGTAGAACATGTGTAGAACATGTGTAGAACACCTGTAGAACATGTGTAGAACATGTGTAGAACATGTGTAGAACCGGCTCTCACCCACCTAGACAATAAAGACTCATATGTGAGAATGCTGTTCATAGATTTCAGTTCAGCATTCAACACTATAATCCCACAGCAGCTCATTATCAAACTAGACCACCTGGGGCTTCAGACCTCACTCTGTAATTGGCTGCTGGACTTCCTCAGTGAGAGGCCACAGGCAGTGCGGGTCGGCAGAAACACCTCAAGCTGCATTAGACTGAGCACAGGAGCCCCCCAGGGCTGTGTGCTCAGTCCGATGCTCTTCACTCTGCTGACCCACGACTGCTCACCAGCGTTCAGCACCAATCACATAGTGAAGTTTGCGGACGATACGACTGTGGTGGGTCTCATCTCTAATAACGATGAGACAAACTACAGGAGTGAGGTGAGCCTTCTGACCCAGTGGTGCAGCAATAACAATCTCCTTCTTAATGTTGAAAAGACCAAGGAGATTGTTATTGACTTCCGGAGAGGCCCCACCCAGCACCCCCCACTGTCCATCAATGGTGCTGCTGTAGAGAGGGTGAGCAGCACCAAATTCCTGGGGGTGCACATCAGTGAGGACCTCTCCTGGACAGTGAATACTGTATCACTGGCAAAGAGGGCTCAGAAGCGCCTCTATTTCCTCCGCAAACTGAGGAGAGCTGGAGCCCCTCCACCCATTATGACCACCTTCTACCGAGGCACCATTGAGAGCGTCCTGACCAGCTGCATCACTGTGTGGTACGGGAGCTGCACTGAACAGAACAGGAAAGCTCTGCAGCACATAGTGAATGCAGCTGGGAGGATCGCTGGTGTCTCTCTCCCCTCCCTCCTAGACATTTTTAACACCCGGCTCACCCGCAGAGCGTCCAGCATTGTGGGTGACCCGAGCCACCCCGCACATAGCCTGTTCAGCCTCCTGCCCTCGGGGAGAAGGTACCGGAGTCTCCGGGCCCACTCCACCAGGCTTTCAAACAGCTTCATCCACCAGGCTGTCAGGAGGCTGAACTCACACCCGAACTCACACCCGAACTCCCACCTTACCCATCTCCCACCCCCCACCCCCCATATTGGCATAACCTGTATTCCATAAAAAGACCTATCACTCTAGACACTTTTAAAAAAAACTGCTGCTAAGGACGACTGTTGCACTGTTGCACATTTACATTTACTACTGGATTTTACTCCTGTTGCACTGTTGTTTACTACTGTTATTGCACACTTACACTTACTACTGGAATTTTTAGTACTGTTGTTTACTCCTGTTATTGAATTTTACCCCCGTTGCACTGTTGTTTACTACTGTTATTGCACATTGACTACTGGAATTTTAGTACTGTTGTTTACTCCTGTTACTGCACTAGAATTACTACTGTTGCACATTTATTTTTATTTTATCTTAACTCCTATGCACATTCTACTGCACATGACCAAGTCACTGCTGTATCTTCCATTGCACATTTTTGATGCACACTGCACACTTTGGAAATCTGTATATAGTATAGGTTATTTGTTATTTATTATGTTGCACTGTTTTAAGATTTTAGATCGTAGACTTTAGTTTTAACTTTAGATCTCTGTCTTAGATAGTTTTTTGTTGTGTTTTGTCTTCATATTGTATTTTGTACACTGTCTTTTTGCACTACCTGGCCAGAGAGAAACAAAATTTCGATTCACTGTATGTTGAACACATATGGCAGAATTGACAATAAAGCTGACTTTGAACTTTGAACTTTGAACATGTGTAGAACATGTGACCACACAGGGACAGAGGAGTGTTAGAACATTGGTAGAACATCTTTACCGCAGACGGAGCAGGAGAAGCGGTTGTCATCGTAGTGTTCCCTCAGGTGTTCCGTGAGCGCCGCCTCCGTGTCACATGACCTCCCGCACAGACCGCACACGCCGCCGTCGCCATGGAAACACATGACGTGTTTCACCAGCAGCATCTTCCTGTGGAACTCTGCACCGCACACACGACACACACCCCCGCCTTTACTCTTCCTCTTCTTCACGCCCTCCGACGCCGAAGACTTCTGCAGGACATAAAGAGGACCAAGAAAGATTTAGTCCTGGTTTAGTCCCGGTTTAGTCCCAGTTTAGTCCTGGTTCAGTCCCGGTTCAGTCCCAGTTTAGTCCCGGTTCTGTCCCGGTTCAGTCCTGGTTTAGTCCTGGTTTAGTCCTGGTTTAGACCCGGTTCAGTCCCGGTTTAGTCCCGCTTTAGTCCTGGTTTAGTCCCGCTTTAGTTCTGGTTTAGTCCTGGTCTTTCTCACCTGTTCTGCAGTTTTTCTCTTGGCTCTTGGTTTGGTTTCTGGTTTTCTTTTCTTTCGTTTTTTTCGGCGTTTTGTTTCGGTCTCGGACTCGTCTTCAGGTTCGGCTGCGACCCACTCATCGTCCTTGTCTCCTACCTCCTTGTCTCCTAGATCTTTGTCTCCTTTCTCGTCTCCTCTGTCCTCGTGGCTGTCGGGGCTTTGACTGTTCGATGTGTCCAGGTACTAAACATGAAACAGGAGACATGAAAGAGGAGGTGAAGGGCAGAGCACACCTCACCCCTCTGCCCTCAGGACGGAGGAGCGTCTCACCCCTCTGCCCTCAGGAGCACCTCACCCCTCTGCACTCAGGACGGAGGAGCACCTCACCTCTCTGCCCTCAGGACGGAGGAGCGCCTCACCTCTCTGCCCTCAGGACGGAGGAGCGCCTCACCTCTCTGCCCTCAGGAGCGCCTCACCTCTCTGCCCTCAGGACGGAGGAGCGCCTCACCCCTCTGCCCTCAGGACGGAGGAGCGCCTCACCCCTCTGCCCTCAGAACGGAGGAGCGCCTCACCCCTCTGCCCTCAGGACGGAGGAGCGCCTCACCCCTCTGCCCTCAGGACGGAGGAGCACCTCACCCCTCTGCCCTCAGGAGCACCTCACCCCTCTGCCCTCAGGACGGAGGAGCGTCTCACCCCTCTGCCCTCAGGACGGAGGAGCACCTCACCCCTCTGCCCTCAGGAGCGCCTCACCCCTCTGCCCTCAGGACGGAGGAGCGCCTCACCCCTCTGCCCTCAGGACGGAGGAGCGCCTCACCCCTCTGCCCTCAGGACGGAGGAGCGCCTCACCCCTCTGCCCTCAGGAGCGCCTCACCCCTCTGCCCTCAGGAGCGCCTCACCCCTCTGCCCTCAGGACGGAGGAGCACCTCACCCCTCTGCCCTCAGGAGCGCCTCACCCCTCTGCCCTCAGGACGGAGGAGCGCCTCACCCCTCTGCCCTCAGGACGGAGGAGCACCTCACCCCTCTGCCCTCAGGAGCGCCTCACCCCTCTGCCCTCAGGAGCGCCTCACCCCTCTGCCCTCAGGAGCGCCTCACCCCTCTGCCCTCAGGAGCGCCTCACCCCTCTGCCCTCAGTACGGAGGAGCGCCTCACCCCTCTGCCCTCAGGACGGAGGAGCGCCTCACCCCTCTGCCCTCAGGACGGAGGAGCGCCTCACCCCTCTGCCCTCAGGACGGAGGAGCACCTCACCCCTCTGCCCTCAGGAGCGCCTCACCCCTCTGCCCTCAGGAGCACCTCACCCCTCTGCCCTCAGGACGGAGGAGCACCTCACCCCTCTGCCCTCAGGAGCGCCTCACCCCTCTGCCCTCAGGACGGAGGAGCGCCTCACCCCTCTGCCCTCAGGAGCGCCTCACCCCTCTGCCCTCAGGAGCGCCTCACCCCTCTGCCCTCAGTACGGAGGAGCGCCTCACCCCTCTGCCCTCAGGACGGAGGAGCGCCTCACCCCTCTGCCCTCAGGAGCGCCTCACCCCTCTGCCCTCAGGACGGAGGAGCGCCTCACCCCTCTGCCCTCAGGACGGAGGAGCGCCTCACCCCTCTGCCCTCAGGAGCGCCTCACCCCTCTGCCCTCAGGAGCGCCTCACCCCTCTGCCCTCAGGACGGAGGAGCACCTCACCCCTCTGCCCTCAGGAGCGCCTCACCCCTCTGCCCTCAGGAGCGCCTCACCCCTCTGCCCTCAGGACGGAGGAGGGCCTCACCCCTCTGCCCTCAGGACGGAGGAGCGCCTCACCCCTCTGCCCTCAGGAGCGCCTCACCCCTCTGCCCTCAGGACGGAGGAGCACCTCACCCCTCTGCCCTCAGGAGCGCCTCACCCCTCTGCCCTCAGGACGGAGGAGCGCCTCACCCCTCTGCCCTCAGGACGGAGGAGCACCTCACCCCTCTGCCCTCAGGAGCGCCTCACCCCTCTGCCCTCAGGAGCGCCTCACCCCTCTGCCCTCAGGAGCGCCTCACCCCTCTGCCCTCAGTACGGAGGAGCGCCTCACCCCTCTGCCCTCAGGACGGAGGAGCGCCTCACCCCTCTGCCCTCAGGACGGAGGAGCACCTCACCCCTCTGCCCTCAGGAGCGCCTCACCCCTCTGCCCTCAGGAGCACCTCACCCCTCTGCCCTCAGGACGGAGGAGCACCTCACCCCTCTGCCCTCAGGAGCGCCTCACCCCTCTGCCCTCAGGACGGAGGAGCGCCTCACCCCTCTGCCCTCAGGAGCGCCTCACCCCTCTGCCCTCAGTACGGAGGAGCGCCTCACCCCTCTGCCCTCAGGAGCGCCTCACCCCTCTGCCCTCAGGAGCGCCTCACCCCTCTGCCCTCAGTACGGAGGAGCGCCTCACCCCTCTGCCCTCAGGACGGAGGAGCGCCTCACCCCTCTGCCCTCAGGAGCGCCTCACCCCTCTGCCCTCAGGACGGAGGAGCGCCTCACCCCTCTGCCCTCAGGACGGAGGAGCGCCTCACCCCTCTGCCCTCAGGAGCGCCTCACCCCTCTGCCCTCAGGAGCGCCTCACCCCTCTGCCCTCAGGAGCGCCTCACCCCTCTGCCCTCAGGACGGAGGAGCGCCTCACCCCTCTGCCCTCAGGAGGAGGTACAGGACGTTCAGGGGCAGGAGGGCCCGCTTTGGCAGAAGCCTGATCCCTTCGGCCGTCACATTTCTGACCCCCAGGCCCCGCTGAGTGTGTGTAACACTTATTGTTACATGTGATGTGTTTGTGTTTGTTGTGTTGTTGCTGTGTGTGTCAAACAGGCTCTGTGTACGTGAAAATGAATTTCCCCTTGGGGACAATAAAGTGTAAATAAAGTCCAAGTTCCCCGTGCTCCCTGTGCTGAGCCGCTCCCCCTTCAGAACCTCCTGATGGACCA
Source organism: Paratrypauchen microcephalus (assembly GCA_036785185.1). Classification (NCBI taxonomy): domain Eukaryota; kingdom Metazoa; phylum Chordata; class Actinopteri; order Gobiiformes; family Gobiidae; genus Paratrypauchen; species Paratrypauchen microcephalus. The sequence continues at coordinate 610,218 of JAVJIX010000210.1, forward strand.
CCTGCATCAGGTTTGTCCAGGTGTTCTGTTCAGTTTTGTCTCATGTTTTTGTAGATTTATGGAGAATTGTCGTGTGGAGCCTGGGGGCGGAGCCTCGTACAGACTCTCTAGCCGTGTCTCAGTTCTCAGTGTGCACAGTTCGGAGTGTGGTTTTAAGTGCACTCCCCGGACCGCATGGGCGTCGGCGAAATGGGACAGGTCTCACAACTACCAGATGCAGCCGCCGACTCAGTTTTCTCCTGTAGAAGAAGTAGTGCGCGGTGCATGCTGGGATATATGAGTGTGTGAAGTGTGCATGGATGCACAGTTGGTCCACGCCCAGATTTCCATGGAAACAACTGCGGTTTTCAGGGTGCATTTTAACTGCACATGGAACAAAAAGGAAATGGGACAGCAGCCGTCACACCGGAAGTGACGTATACGCCGTTAAAACCACACTACAAACTGAGACACGGCTACACTGTGGGAGCCTGTGGGCGGAGCCTTGTACAGACTCGTGCTGCTAACCATAAGGAGATACAAAAAACACATTTGGCAGAAAATTCCCTTATTTACAAAATGTACTGAAAATAAGTTGTATATATTTTATAGGTTATAAAAAATGATCATAGTGAAGTTCTCACACTCAGAGTTTTGTTTTGGTTCAATATTTACTCAGATTCACGTCATCCCCGACTGGTCAGTAACATTTGAAAGATGAGCCAAAGTGAAGTCCAAATTATTGTTTTTAAAGTCAATTTCAGTTCTAAGGAACAGACTCCAAAAGGTCTGTTCCTTAGAACAATAAATATCGTTTTGATTGGATAAATATGGATTAGAATGTGATGATGGATTCTTCTGACAGTCTCAGTTCTAAACCTGTTCTGATCCTCACCAGGTAGTCTGTGTGTGCTCTGCTGTGATTGGCCGCCTGCTCCTTTCCTCCTCCCTGATTGGCTGTGTCGCTGCGGTGGCTCCTCAGGTGTCTCCACAGGGTGGTCACATGACTGAAGTGGGCGGAGCACAGGTGACAGGTGAAGGTCTCGGCTTTGGGGCTCTGTTTTCGCTCCATCTTAAACCCAGGCTTTCGGCCTCGTTTTCTGGGGCTTTTCTGGGACGAGTCCTGGTTTTCTGTGAAGACAAAGAGCAGGAACGTAAACCAGACCTGTTCTAAACACTGTCCTCCTCAGATGTTCCTCAAACTGTCCTCCTCAGATGTTCCTCAAACTGTCCTCCTCAGATGTTCCTCAAACTATCCTCCTCAGATGTTCCTCAAACTGTGCTCCTCAGATGTTCCTCAAACTATCCTCCTCAGATGTTCCTCAAACTGTCCTCCTCAGATGTTCCTCAAACTGTCCTCCTCAGATGTTCCTCAAACTGTCCTCCTCAGATGTTCCTCAAACTGTCCTCCTCAGATGTTCCTCCAGGTTCTGGTCGTTTCTTTTCTGATCTTCTGAAGTTGGATTTGGACTGATTCATGTTTGAGAATCTTTAATATTTTATTTTCAAGACACCAATTTATCATCTGCCCCTGTACACGCCCACTGAGACACGCCCACTGAGACACGCCCACTGTGGTCCTGTTTAGTGTTGGTCCAAACCTGGTTTAGTCCTGTTCTGGTCCTGGTTTAGACCTGGTTTAGTCCTGGTCTAGTCCTGGTTTAGTCCTGGTCTAGTCCTGGTCTAGTCCTGGTTTAGTCCTGGTCTAAACCAGGACTAAACCAGGACTAGTCTCCTGGTTTAGTCCTGGTTTAGTCCTGTTCTAGTCCTGGTCTAGTCTCCTGGTTTAGTCCTGGTTTAGTCCTGGTCTAGTCCTGGTCTAGTCCTGGTTTAGTCCTGGTCTAGTCCTAGTTTAGTCCTGGTTTAGTCTTGGTTTAATCTTGGTTTAGTCTTGGTTTAGTCCTGGTCTAGTCCTGGTCTAGTCCTGGTTTAGTCTTGGTTTAGTCCTGGTCTAGTCCTGGTCTAGTCCTGGTTTAGTCTTGGTTTAGTCCTGGTTTAGTCCTGGTTTAGTCCTGGTCTAGTCCTGGTCTAGTCCTGGTTTAGTCCTGGTCTAGTCCTGGTCTAGTCCTGGTCTAGTCCTGGTCTAATCCTGGTTTAGTCCTGTTCTAGTCCTGTTCTAGTCCTGTTCTAGTCCTGGTCTAGTCCTGGTCTAGTCCTGGTCTAGTCCTGGTTTAGTCCTAGTTTAGTCCTGGTCTAGTCCTGGTCTAATCCTGGTTTAGTCCTGGTTTAGTCCTGGTTTAGTCCTGTTCTAGTCCTGTTCTAGTCCTGGTTTAGTCCTGTTCTAGTCCTGTTCTAGTCCTGGTTTAGTCCTACTTTAGTCCTAGTTTAGTCTTGGTTTAGTCTTGGTTTAGTCCTGGTTTAGTCCTGGTTTAGTCCTGGTTTAGTCTTGGTTTAGTCTTGGTTTAGTCTTGGTTTAGTCCTGGTTTAGTCCTGGTTTAGTCTTGGTTTAGTCCTGGTCTAGTTCTGGTCTAGTCCTGGTCTAGTCCTGGTTTTGTCCTGGTTTAGTCCTGGCTTAGTCTTGGTTTAGTCTTGGTTTAGTCCTGGTCTAGTCCTGGTTTAGTCCTGGTTTAGTCTTGGTTTAGTCTTGGTTTAGTCCTGGTTTAGTCCTGGTCTAGTCCTGGTCTAGTCCTGGTTTAGTCCTGGTTTAGTCCTGGTTTAGTCCTGGTCTAGTCCTAGTTTAGTCTTGGTTTAGTCCTGTTCTAATCCTGGTCTAGTCCTGGTTTAGTCTTGGTTTAGTCCTGGTCTAGTCCTAGTTTAGTACTGGTCTAGTCCTGGTCTAGTCCTGGTTTAGTCCTGGTTTAGTCTTGGTTTAGTCTTGGTTTAGTCCTGGTTTAGTCTTGGTTTAGTCCTGGTTTAGTCCTGGTCTAGTTCTGGTCTAGTCCTGGTTTAGTCCTGGTTTAGTCCTGGTTTAGTCTTGGTTTAGTCCTGGTTTAGTCCTGGTCTAGTTCTGGTCTAGTCCTGGTCTAGTCCTGGTTTAGTCCTGGTTTAGTCTTGGTTTAGTCTTGGTTTAGTCCTGGTTTAGTCCTGGTTTAGTCTTGGTTTAGTCCTGGTTTGGTCTTGGTTTAGTCTTGGTTTAGTCCTGGTTTAGTCCTGGTTTAGTCCTGGTTTAGTCTTGGTTTAGTCCTGGTTTAGTCCTGGTCTAGTCCTGGTCTAGTCCTGGTTTAGTCCTGGTTTAGTCCTGGTCTAGTCCTAGTTTAGTCTTGGTTTAGTCCCGTTCTAATCCTGGTCTAGTCCTGGTTTAGTCCTGGTTTAGTCCTGGTCTAGTCCTGGTTTAGTCTTGGTTTAGTCCTGGTCTAGTCCTGGTTTAGTCCTGGTCTAGTCCTGGTTTAGTCCTGTTCTAGTCCTGGTCTAGTCCTGGTCTAGTCCTGGTCTAGTCCTGGTTTAGTCCTGGTCTAGTCCTGGTCTAGTCCTGGTCTAATCCTGGTTTAGTCCTGGTTTAGTCCTGGTTTAGTCCTGTTCTAGTCCTGTTCTAGTCCTGGTTTAGTCCTGTTCTAGTCCTGTTCTAGTCCTGGTTTAGTCCTACTTTAGTCCTAGTTTAGTCTTGGTTTAGTCTTGGTTTAGTCCTGGTTTAGTCCTGGTTTAGTCCTGGTTTAGTCTTGGTTTAGTCTTGGTTTAGTCCTGGTTTAGTCCTGGTTTAGTCTTGGTTTAGTCCTGGTCTAGTTCTGGTCTAGTCCTGGTCTAGTCCTGGTTTTGTCCTGGTTTAGTCCTGGCTTAGTCTTGGTTTAGTCCTGGTCTAGTCCTGGTTTAGTCCTGGTTTAGTCTTGGTTTAGTCTTGGTTTAGTCCTGGTTTAGTCCTGGTCTAGTCCTGGTCTAGTCCTGGTTTAGTCCTGGTTTAGTCCTGGTTTAGTCCTGGTCTAGTCCTAGTTTAGTCTTGGTTTAGTCCTGTTCTAATCCTGGTCTAGTCCTGGTTTAGTCTTGGTTTAGTCCTGGTCTAGTCCTAGTTTAGTACTGGTCTAGTCCTGTTCTAGTCCTGGTCTAGTCCTGGTTTAGTCCTGGTTTAGTCTTGGTTTAGTCCTGGTTTAGTCTTGGTTTAGTCCTGGTTTAGTCCTGGTCTAGTTCTGGTCTAGTCCTGGTTTAGTCCTGGTTTAGTCCTGGTTTAGTCCTGGTTTAGTCTTGGTTTAGTCTTGGTTTAGTCCTGGTTTAGTCCTGGTCTAGTTCTGGTCTAGTCCTGGTCTAGTCCTGGTCTAGTCCTAGTTTAGTCCTGGTTTAGTCTTGGTTTAGTCTTGGTTTAGTCCTGGTTTAGTCCTGGTTTAGTCTTGGTTTAGTCCTGGTTTGGTCTTGGTTTAGTCTTGGTTTAGTCTTGGTTTAGTCCTGGTTTAGTCCTGGTTTAGTCTTGGTTTAGTCCTGGTTTAGTCCTGGTCTAGTCCTGGTTTAGTCCTGGTTTAGTCCTGGTCTAGTCCTAGTTTAGTCTTGGTTTAGTCCCGTTCTAATCCTGGTCTAGTCCTGGTTTAGTCCTGGTTTAGTCCTGGTCTAGTCCTGGTTTAGTCTTGGTTTAGTCCTGGTCTAGTCCTGGTTTAGTCCTGGTCTAGTCCTGGTTTAGTCCTGGTTTTGTCCTAGCTTAGTCTTGGTTTAGTCTTGGTTTAGTCCTGGTCTAGTCCTGGTTTAGTCTTGGTTTAGTCTTGGTTTAGTCCTGGTCTAGTCCTGGTTTAGTCCTGGTTTAGTCCTGGTTTAGTCCTGGTTTAGTCCTGGTTTAGTCCTGGTCTAGTCCTAGTTTAGTCTTGGTTTAGTCCTGTTCTAATCCTGGTCTAGTCCTGGTTTAGTCTTGGTTTAGTCCTGGTCTAGTCCTAGTTTAGTCTTGGTTTAGTCCTGGTCTAGTCCTGGTTTAGTCCTGGTTTAGTCCTGTTCTAGTCCTGGTTTAGTCTTGGTTTAGTCCTAGTTTAGTCCTGGTTTAGTCTTGGTTTAGTCTTGGTTTAGTCCTGGTTTAGTCTTGGTTTAGTCTTGGTTTAGTCCTGGTTTAGTCCTGGTCTAGTTCTGGTCTAGTCCTGGTCTAGTCCTGGTTTAGTCTTGGTTTAGTCCTGGTCTAGTTCTGGTCTAGTCCTGGTCTAGTCCTGGTCTAGTCCTGGTCTAGTCCTGGTTTAGTCCTGGTTTAGTCCTAGTTTAGTCCTGGTTTAGTCTTGGTTTAGTCCTGGTTTAGTCCTGGTTTAGTCCTAGTTTAGTCCTGGTTTAGTCTTGGTTTAGTCTTGGTTTAGTCCTGGTTTAGTCCTGGTTTAGTCTTGGTTTAGTCTTGGTTTAGTCTTGGTTTAGTCTTGGTTTAGTCCTGGTTTAGTCCTGGTTTAGTCTTGGTTTAGTCCTGGTTTAGTCCTGGTTTAGTCCTGGTTTAGTCCTGGTCTAGTCCTGGTCTAGTCCTGGTCTAGTCCTGGTTTAGTCCTGGTTTAGTCCTGGTCTAGTCCTAGTTTAGTCTTGGTTTAGTCCCGTTCTAATCCTGGTCTAGTCCTGGTTTAGTCCTGGTCTAGTCCTAGTTTAGTCTTGGTTTAGTCCTGGTTTAGTCCTGGTCTAGTCCTGGTCTAGTCCTGGTTTAGTCCTGGTTTAGTCTTGGTTTAGTCTTGGTTTAGTCCTGTTCTAGTCCTGGTTTAGTCCTGGTTTAGTCTTGGTTTAGTCCTGGTTTAGTCCTGGTCTAGTTCTGGTCTAGTCCTGGTCTAGTCCTGGTCTAGTCTTGGTTTAGTCCTAGTTTAGTCCTGGTTTAGTCCTGGTTTAGTCTTGGTTTAGTCTTGGTTTAGTCCTGGTTTAGTCCTGGTTTAGTCTTGGTTTAGTCCTGGTTTAGTCTTGGTTTAGTCTTGGTTTAGTCTTGGTTTAGTCCTGGTTTAGTCCTGGTTTAGTCCTGGTCTAGTCCTGGTCTAGTCCTGGTTTAGTCCTGGTCTAGTCCTAGTTTAGTCTTGGTTTAGTCCCGTTCTAATCCTGGTCTAGTCCTGGTTTAGTCCTGGTTTAGTCCTGGTCTAGTCCTGGTCTAGTCCTAGTTTAGTCTTGGTTTAGTCCTGGTCTAGTCCTGGTTTAGTCCTGGTCTAGTCCTGGTCTAGTCCTGGTCTAGTCCTGTTCTAGTCCTGGTTTAGTCCTGGTTTAGTCCTGGTTTAGTCCTAGTTTAGTCTTGGTTTAGTCTTGGTTTAGTCCTGGTTTAGTCCTGGTTTAGTCCTGGTTTAGTCCTAGCTTAGTCTTGGTTTAGTCTTGGTTTAGTCCTGGTCTAGTCCTGGTTTAGTCTTGGTTTAGTCCTGGTCTAGTCCTGGTCTAGTCCTGGTCTAGTCCTGGTCTAGTCCTGGTTTAGTCCTGCTTTAGTCCTGGTCTAGTCCTAGTTTAGTCTTGGTTTAGTCCTGTTCTAATCCTGGTCTAGTCCTGGTGTAGTCTTGGTTTAGTCCTGTTCTAGTCCTGGTTTAGTCCTGGTTTAGTCCTGGTTTAGTCCTGGTTTAGTCCTGGTTTAGTCCTGGTTTAGTCTTGGTTTAGTCTTGGTCTAGTCTTGGTCTAGTCTTGGTCTAGTCCTGGTTTAGTCCTGGTTTAGTCCTGTTCTAGTCCTGGTTTAGTCCTGGTTTAGTCCTGGTTTAGTCTAACGCTGAAGTCAGATCACTTTTTTCTTTATGAAGTCGTTTTAGATTAACCAAACCGAGACCGAGACTAAACCAGGACTGAAGCTGCTCCACCACAAATCTGAGGACTTCCTGTATCACCACATGACATCACAAGGTGGAACAGAGTGAGAGAACTGCCCGTCTGCTTCTCCTCACCCGGGTTCTGCTCCTCACCTGAGTTCTGCTCCTCACCTGAGTTCTTCTCCTCACCCGAGTTCTTCTCCTCACCCGAGTTCTTCTCCTCACCCGAGTTCTTCTCCTCACCCGAGTTCTGCTCCTCACCCGGGTTCTGCTCCTCACCCGAGTTCTGCTCCTCACCCGGGTTCTGCTCCTCACCCGGGTTCTGCTCCTCACCCGAGTTCTTCTCCTCACCCGAGTTCTGCTCCTCACCTGAGTTCTTCTCCTCACCCGGGTTCTGCTCCTCACCCGAGTTCTGCTCCTCACCCGAGTTCTGCTCCTCACCCGAGTTCTGCTCCTCACCTGAGTTCTGCTCCTCACCTGGGTTCTGCTCCTCACCTGGGTTCTGCTCCTCACCTGGGTTCTGCTCCTCACCTGGGTTCTTCTCCGGCTCCTTTGCCCCTCTCTCGTCCTCGGGTTCTGTTGGCTCGGTTTTCTCGTTGGACTGGAGCAGTGTGTCCAGGAGTTTCCTCTGCCGCTGGAGCTCGCTGTGGAGCTCCACCTGGACCTTCTCCATGGCCCGCTGAAAGATCTCCATGAGGTCCTGCGCGGCCGCCTCCAGCCTCCAGCCCAGAACCGCCCGCAGAGGGGCGTCCAGAGCGGGCTGGGCCGGGCTCAGCACCGCCTGGAGCCGAACCAACACCGACTCACGCAGCGCATCCATCTGACCACAACCGAGCCTTCAGAGGTCCAAACCACCAAACAACCAGAACCGAGCCTTCAGAGGTCCAAACCCGGGTCCAAACCACCAAACAACCAGAACCGAGCCTTCAGAGGTCCAAACCACCAAACAACCAGAACCGAGCCTTCAGAGGTCCAAACCCGGGTCCAAACCACCAAACAACCAGAACCGAGCCTTCAGAGGTCCAAACCCGGGTCCAAACCCAGGTCCACAGCCGGACTCTCGGGCCGAGCCTCAGAGCTGCATGTGTGCGCGCGTGTTTCGGGTCTAAGCGCGTGGAAAGAGCAGGAAGTGCTTCATTTGCTTCATGATTCCAGCCGAAGCGCGTGTGACGGTGACAAAAGGCGTAAATGTGACGTTTGAATCATTTGATCAGGTTCTGATCAGTGAATGGAAGTAAACAAAGCCAGTTCCGCTGCGCCGTGAGGAACAGCGGCGCGCGGAGGGACGGAGGAGGAACAAACCGACACAAAAACACTCTCTGTGCGGTTTCACTCTTTATTCAGTGAAATAAATGTAAATAATGATGTTTAATATCATTACTCATGTTGTGTCGAGCTAATATATGCGTAAAAAAGCATTATTTTGGGAAACGATAAGGAATGGACTTGATTGACAGGCGCTCGGGCCAATCACAGCGTTACATCACATCACCGCCTGCTGCTCTCAGCCAATCAGAGATCAGTATTCCGGTGCTTGTCCTTCCGCTGTTCGCGGCACTTCGCACACACAACCGGAAATCAGCGTCATCCTTCAAAATAACGGCTTCAAATACTCTTAAAAAGGTTTATTTTCGGCGCATTAAAACCTCTAAATGTTCTAATTATTATTTTTAACACGCTAAGAGTGATACCGTCATTACATTTTATATTTTTAAGGCGATTTAACCACAGTACAGGTCTTTCCCACCTCTGCTCTGAAGCTCCCCGGGGGAAGTGCCTGTGGCTCGGTGTAGCTCGGTGCAGTTTGTCGGTCCTGGTCCTGGACTCGGCCGGTGAAGCGTTGGAGGTGGCCGTGGTTCGTGGTTCGTGGTTCTTGGTTCGTGGTTCTTGGTTCGTGGTTCTTGGTTCGTGGTTCTTGGTTCGTGGGTCTGGTCATGTCGCTCGTGTTCTTGTTGTTGTTGACTTTCCCCGCCGCTGGGCGCGCGCGCAGGGACGTGCTGGAGCTCGCGGACGCGGACTTCGATTACCTGGCGCCGGAGCACGAGACGATGCTGGTCACGTTCTACGCTCCATGGTAACGGAAATAACCGTCAAATATAGACCTGGTCTAGACCTGGTTTAGTCCTGGTTTAGACCTGTTATAGACCGGGTTACGTCCAGTTATAGACCTGGTTTAATCCTATAACAGTTCAAACAAACAGTTCGCACACCTCCCGCATGAGTATCTGTGTTGTCCGAAAACAATATCAGTAAAAAAACAAATTACCTTACGTTCTTGGTTCTTGACAAATCTCCGGTAATTTAAACATATGCTTTTGAACCGCTGTCTTTACGACATCAACATATAGAAGAATTCCAGAGGTGTCTCAGAGAAAGACTGGTCGAGTGGTTACGTCCTGTGTCTCTCATATGGGTGACTCGGGTTTGATTCCCGCTATTGACCTATTGATGCCCAAGTCAAATTTGAGTTAAATTTTTACACATTTATATTTGCAACATATTACAGAAATGGAAATGAATTTAACCTACAATTATTGTTATCATCACATAACTTATATCAGTTGGGCCTAACATCACTCTCACTTGACGACATTGACACTTTATATTTTATGTAACATCTCTATCAAAGAATACAGTTACAGGTAAACCTTTACTTTTAAAACTAAATGTAGCCAAATAACAGGCACACTCCATGATGCAACATTTCAATGATTCAACAAATTTGCTTCAGAGATGCTGTGCAAGCCTCTTTAGTGAAATCCTATTTATCAATTTCCATCAATAGGCATAAAACAATAAAAGACATTCTGGTGTGAGGCCACTGCTGGAGGTCTGCTGAGGGTCAGGCAAGGCACTGCTGGAGGACTGCTGAGGGTCAGGCAAGGGACTGCTGAGGGTCAGGCAAGTCACTGCTGGAGGACTGCTGAGGGTCAGGCAAGGCACTGCTGGAGGACTGCTGAGGGTCAGGCAAGGCACTGCTGGAGGACTGCTGAGGAGGGTCCAAGTGTACGCCATCTTCAGTAACTAGAACACAAACATACTATTAAAATACACAAATGCTTGGATCACAGCTGAGGCAAGCATTAGCCTAGAGAATACCTTGAAAATATACTCACGAGAACTCGCAGGAAGGATCTTTGATGGGGTCCCTCCTTCAATTACCTCCACCAGTGGGTTCAGGGCCAGTGCCAGCTCCTCTGCAGGTGAAAGGTTTTGAGGGGGGCTCCCACCTCCTGTGGCTTGGTAGCTACTGTTCATTTTAAATTAAATTAAGGTACCATTTCAACAGTTTTACTAATTTCACTGAATAATAATATTAATATTAGCCTACTTACCACTCTGCAAAATGTTTTTATGCTTTGTCTTTACCTGCAAAACAGTCCTCTTCACATTATTCCTGCTCAAAGACAAGATAACACAATTTAACGTATTTTAAGATGCGTGAAGAGTCCCTCAGTCGTCCAGGTAGAATCCATGATAAAAGGAGAAATTCAATTTGTCAACTGGACAAAGTTTGTTTGGTCGAAAACGTTTCGCCGCTCATCCGAGAGGCTTCGTCAGTTCTGGTTCTAGTGCTGGTTAGACACTGTTTATATCTCGCTGCAGGGAGGAGCTAACTACAATGAAATAGCTCTGAAACTATCTCAACTAATCTGTCTCTTTGTTTTTCAAATTTCTCTGGCGTCTAGTTTAGCCTCCCAATTCAAGCCTAACGACCCTCTCCACCCCTCTGCCCTGGCTTGTCTGCCCTAATGTTTCTTTGTCTGTTTTTGACTTGGTTTGAGAATCGAATTATAAATAGGAGACAAGTTATGTCTAACTCCCCCATTTCTGTTTAACGACAGATTCTCTTTTTTGACAAAAATTTAACCCCCTTTAACTTTAACCCCCCTCTCAAACCAGTTCTTTTCCCCGGCTAAGATCTGAACCTCACTGTCCTCAAAAGAATGCCCCGTGGCTTCTAGGTGAAGATGTACAGCAGATGACGGTCCACTCTGGCACGCCCGCCTGTGTTGGTACATATGCTAATACTAGACGCCAGAGGAATTCGTAATACAAAAGTTCTCCGATTTCTCCACTCTGGAACCCGTTTTTGAAAAACACTGTTCTCACCCCCAAAAACGCCGGCGCCGTCTGGACGACAGGCCCAAACGCACACAAACTTCCCAGTTTCCTCCAAAAAACGTTGTCGTGGGGACAGGCCCTGAATTTCTCCTTTTACCAATTTAATGTATTAGTTGGAGCAAATACTTTTACACAGTAAAAATAAATTACAACTGACAAGACTGCTCTACAAATATGTAATATTTATGACATCAACTGCCCACCATGAGAATTGAACTCACATCTCCTGCACCCCAGACCGTAACTTTTCCCCTGCGCCACAGATCAGCATTGACATTAATGGTGAAAAACATACTTAAAAACTCAACATCCAGCACTGTTATAGGACTTAACTTACGTATTTAAGCGCTCGGCGATCTTCTGCCACGCCATGTCTCTCATCTTGGTTATTGCAAATGTGTTGTAGAGTTCCAAAAGCAACTTCTGTTCTGATGCGCTGAAATAATCGGCCCGAATCTTCGACATGATGGTGTTTTCGACAGTCGCTTGTTTAGGGCTTCTTACGTTCCCCGTGCACGCGTCTAGGCCCGGCCTGCTTAGGCCTGACTGAACTTAGCGCTGCTGAAATGCGTTAGTGGAACGGCTTCACGCTTTAGTCTAAGTTGTGTCTCAGTCAGGCGAGGACTTAGCACTTAGTCGCCGCTAAGTTTAGCGACGTTCATGGAATACCCCTCTGGTTTAGAACTGTTATAGACCTGGTTTAGTCCTGTTATAGACCTGGTTTAGTCCTGGTTTAGAACTGTTATAGATCTGGTTTAGACCTGGTTTAGACCTGGTTAAGTCCTGTTATAGACCTGGTTTAGACCTGTTATAGACCTGGTTTAGACCTGTTATAGACCTGGTTTAGACCTGTTATAGACCTGGTTTAGACCTGGTTAAGTCCTGCTATAGACCTGGTTTAGACCTGGTTAAGTCCTGTTATAGACCTGGTTAAGTCCTGTTATAGACCTGGTTTAGACCTGGTTTAGACCTGGTTTAGACCTGGTTTAGACCTGGTTTTTGTGTGTTTCAGGTGCGGTCACTGTAAGAAACTTGCTCCAGATTTTGAGAAAGCTGCAACAAAACTGAAGGGAACTGTTCAACTGGCCAAAGTGAGAATACTACAGTAACGTGATAGTACTACAGTACCAGTACTACCACCACATCATTATTACTCATATTTATAAAAGTATATGTGTATATGTACTATACACATGGTTTTTAAGGTGGAAAGTTAAAGGTCCCATGGCATGAAATTTTCACTTTCTGAGGTTTTTGAACGTTAATGTGAGCTCCCCTACCCTGTTAGGCCATTTACAGTATTAGGGAACCATTAAAGGGATATGCCACCCCCAGGTCAAACTTGGGCACCTCCCCACAGTCCAGAGACTAAAATAAGTGGTGGAAAGCGTTTTCCTGCTCACCCAGCCATTGTCCGAGTCTGTCAGCACTGACCGCCGCGGTATCTGCTGCTCCTCCGCGTTAGACTGGAGTCTAACGGCGCCAGAGAAAGATTTCGGCCAAAAGGAATTAATTTGCTCGATGCGTTTCCCAATTACTTTCTGTGTAGTGCGCATTCATATCGAGTGCAAATAAATGTGCAAATCAACACGGAGAGCTTGACTTGGTCATTTTGGGTGGGAACTATTTTTCAGTGCGGAAAAAGAAAGCCGTAGCACGCACCATGCTGCGCAACAGGGGAACTCCCTTCCTGGTGCGTAACAGGGATTCCCCTGGCAGCGTGCTCTGTGCTTCGGCTTTCTTTTTCCGCACTGAAAAATAGTTCCCACCCAAAATGACCAAGTCAAGCTCTCCGTGTTGATTTGCACATTTATTTGCACTCGATATGAATGCGCACTACACAGAAAGTAATTGGGAAACGCATCGAGCAAATTAATTCCTTTTGGACGAAATCTTTCTCTGGCGCCGTTAGGCTCCAGTCTAACGCGGAGGAGCAGCAGATACCGCGGCGGTCAGTGCTGACAGACTCGGACAATGGCTGGGTGACCAGGAAAACGCGTTCCACCACTTATTTTAGTCTCTGGACTGTGGGGAGATGCCCAAGTTTGACCTGGGGGTGGCATATCCCTTTAAGGAGCCATATAAAAGCATCAAGAAGTACCATGTAATGGGACCTTTAACCCATAAGAACCCAGACCCATTTTTCCTTAAAGGAAAATTATGTGGGATATACCACAGACCAAGTGGACCACATAAAACACAATTCTGATGTTTTTTTCAAAATAGAATATTTTTATACCAAAGATCTATGTTGTTACATACATGTTACATTGGGCGTTAGTGGTAAACGTATTCCTTATTTGAAAATAAGTAAACCTGACAGTTTTTACTGCTTGGTAACATAAAATTGCCTTTTTATTTGCATTTCCACAACATATATCAAAGCTGTGACTTTAATAGCAAGGTTTAACATAAAATTATTTTTCAGTTTTGCTTTGTGTCACAAAATATGCCAACTGCATCAAAATCAATAACACTGCCTATTTGGGGGCATTCACAACAAGCTAACATAGATATAACAGACCTAAGTACACAAATTGTGCAAAAAAAATGAAATGCTGAAGAAAAATAGAACCCTTGTATCATCAGCACCATGTCTGAAACATTTTCTCAGTTCTTTCGTTAAGTATCTTTAGCCTTTTACCCTAAGCCAGATGATGAGACTTGAAACAGTTTCGTTCCTCAGTGAAGCAAAGACGCACATCACATTTCTCACAGAGAGTGGTGGTTGCATTGATTTTGCAGAGTTTGCAGCGGCCACGTTTATCACATTTCACAGGCCAATGTGCAACTTGGTCAGTGCGAAAATCATCTGGAGCTCCACCACCAACCTTCTTGGGCAATGGTGGTGGTGGAGATGTGGCAGTGAGTGATGGGCGGCCTCTTTGTGCCTGGGAAAGAATGAGCTAGTGGCAACATCTGCCTGGAAGCTCTTTTGTTTCAGTGTGTTTTGGACACCAAGTAGTTTCCAGTCATGTCGGTAGATCAACCATGCATTAACCAGACCTAACATAATGGTGTGCCAGAACCAGAAGATGTACCACCTCATGTGGTACTTGCACCTTGCAATGCATGCATCAAGGAGGATTTTCAAACCCCTAGGGTGGGGCTTGCCCGTCACATAATTAATTAATAATAATAATAATTCATAGCATTTATATAGCGCCTTTCATGACACCCAAAGCGCTTTACAGTTCATTGTTCATTCACTCCACACTTGGTGGTGGTAAGATACTTTTTTTTTTTTGTAGCCACAGCTGCCCTGGGGCAGACTGACGGAAGCAAGGCTGCCAATCTGCGCCATCCGCCCCTCCGACCACCTCCAACACTCACGCACACTCCACTTTCATACCAGGCAATGTGGGTGAAGTGTCTTGCCTAAGGACACAACGACAGTTTTTTGCGACTGGCGCCCCACTGTGGCACCTGGAATTCCCAGTGTCTCCCATCCAAGTACTAACCAGGCCCTGGGCCTTGCTCAGCTTCTGAGATCTGATGAGATCAGTCTTTGACAGGCAGGTATGGCCACAACTTACTGTCTTATTGGGCCGTGTGTCCCTCTGAAGGACACCATTTGCTCATCAGTACAGTTGTCAAAGATCAAAGAGATCAAAGTCAGCTTTATTGTCAATTCTGCCATATTCTACCTACTTGATTCACTGTCTGAATCACCACACTCGCTTGACTCGTCACTCTCCCTGTCTTGGCTATTGGGATTGTAAAGAGGGTCATCAGGGTCTTCATCTGAGCTATTGTCACATCCCTCAAACTCACTACCATCTCCCTCGATGGCCTCTAGTGCATCCTGAAGCGTGTAGCGCTTGTTCTTTTGCATACCACAAAATAAATAGAAATAAAAGAATATAGATTATTTATATGATACTTTCACATTATTTTGTGTTTCTATTTGTTCAGTACACTTTTAATTGACCAGCAGAACATATGTCAACATAATATAACTGATAAAGCTAAATTAATTTGGTGGATTATTACTGTTTTTGTTATTGTGACAAATAGGTCACATCAGGTTTTTCATTCTTATTTTAAGGCTAAAACCCCGATGTGACATATATGTTACAGCGATATTTCCATAACTGGTTTGATATTACTTTCTTCAACAAATATGGTCAGACCGGGTTGAATGTAATATAGAACATGTTATCAAAGCACTGGAACTGTTAAATGTGTTTGAAATTACCTGTAGTATCAAATAAACAGCTTTTTGAAATTAGGTGCTTCCTTGAAATTTGCAGACAGGATATAGCAGTATTTTGGAGAGCCCATTTCCTGTTAGAGTCACATGACTGTCACATGGTCATCATACCAGGATGTTTAGTATATGTCGCTTAGGGACTTAATGAGTTCAGGTCAGACATAAAGCTTTATAAGAAAAAGACAGGGGCATTCAAAGTGTTTGTTACACTGGGGTCACCGTGGGACTGGTTTTATGTGTGTGATTTAAGGTGGACTGGTGTTATGTGTGTGATTTAAGGTGGACTGGTGTTATGTGTGTGATTTAAGGTGGACTGGTGTTATGTGTGTGATTTAAGGTGGACTGGTTTTATGTGTGTGATTTAAGGTGGACTGGTGTTATATGTGTGATTTAAGGTGGACTGCACTGCCAACAGTGAGCTGTGTGGGCGATTCGGAGTGACTGGATATCCGACTCTGAAGATCTTCAGGAGTGGGAGGGACGCGGGCCCCTACGACGGGCCCCGCTCTGCAGGTACAACCACCAGGGGGTTAAAGCTACACTGTGGAACTTTTCACATGGAGGGTCTGACACCTGCTAGTTTCCGGTGAAACACGTCTAACTGAGTTTCGTGTTTTGTTGCAGACGGGATCGTGCAGGTCATGAAGAAACAGTCTGGACCTGACTCGGTTCTGCTCAGGTCCAAGTCCGACCTGGAGCACTTTGTCAACCACTACGAGGCCAGCATCGTAGGTCAGAACAGAACCCTTCACAATAAAAGTCTTCAGCACCAGAACCCTTCACAATAAAAGTCTTCAGCATCAGAACCCTTCACAATAAAAGTCTTCAGCACCAGAACCCTTCACAATAAGCCAGGGGGGCAATTATTTATCCCCAGGGGCCAAATGAGAAGCAGAAAATATTGTGCCGGGCCAAAAGTTTAAAGTCGACTCTGGTTAATTTTATTTCTACGTTGAAATCAGTAAATGTCGTTTACAGAAGCTGTAAGTTCTGTGTTATTATTAAGTCATGAGAGAGTGAGGTTTTACAAAAACTGAATTTATTCAGTAAAATAATTCAAAACGATGATAAACATGAACATTTGGAACTCTTTTTCAGTCACATTAACCCCACAATGTTTTGTACGAGTTTAACTTTAACTTTGTATTAAGACACCACAATGTCTTTGTTTGACAAATAATAGAATACAAGAAATGTCACAACATTTTTGTCCAACTGCCAAACTGTAGAAAAAAGTCAAAGTTCTCATGTTTTAGTGTTTTTTTCTTGATCAGTGAGAGAAATGTCGCCTCTGTTGAGCTTTAAGTGAATCAGAGTCAGGTTCATGTTTGAGGTGGAGATGTGAAGTCCCACAGACGATCATCAGGACAAATGGATCAGTACAAATGGATTATGTACACTTTTATTTTCTTCATTCCAAACAACCTTTCACGGGCCGGTCAGAGTCGGCTCGTGGGCCACATTTGGCCCCCGGGCCTTGAATTCCCCGGGTCTGCAATAAGACACACACACAGTCCAGAACCAGGTCCTAGTTCTGACCCGGTCTCTGTGGCTCTGACCCGGTGTCGTTCTGGTTCTGCTTCCAGGTCTGTTCTCTCCGGACTCGTCTGGTTCTGGTTCTGGTTCTGGTCTGTCTGAGTTCCTTAAAGCGGCGTCGCTGCTCCGGGATCAGTTCAGATTCGCTCACAGCAACAACCTGAGTCTGGCCCAAGAGCACAACACCACAGGAGAGTGAGTCCTCCTCCTGTCCTCCTCCTGTCCTCCTCCTCCTGTCCTCGTCCTCCTCCTGCCCTCCTCCTCCTGTCCTCCTCCTGTCCTCCTCCTCCTGTCCTCCTCCTGTCCTCCTCCTCCTGTCCTCCTCCTGTCCTCCTCCTGTCCTCCCCCTCCTGTCCTCCTCCTGTCCTCCTCCTGTCCTCCTCCTGTCCTGTCCTCCTCCTGTCCTCCTCCACCTGTCCTCCTCCTCCTGTCCTCCTCCACCTGTCCTCCTCCACCTGTCCTCCTCCTCCTGTCCTCCTCCTGTCCTCCTCCTCCTGTCCTCCTCCTGTCCTCCTCCTGTCCTCCTCCCCCTGTCCCCGTCCCCCTCCTGTCCTCCTCCTGCCCTCCTCCTCCTGTCCTCCTCCTGTCCTCCTCCTGTCCTCCTGTCCTCCTCCTGTCCTCCTCCTGTCCTCCTCCTCCTGTCCTCCTGTCCTCCTCCTGTCCTCCTCCTCCTGTCCTCCTCCTGTCCTCCTCCTCCTGTCCTCCTCCTGTCCTCCCCCTCCTGTCCTCCTCCTGTCCTCCCCCTCCTGTCCTCCTCCTGTCCTCCTCCTGTCCTCCTCCTCCTGTCCTCCTCCTCCTGTCCTCCACCTGTCCTCCTCCTGTCCTCCTCCTCCTGTCCTCCTCCTGTCCTCCTCCTCCTGTCCTCCTCCTCCTGTCCTCCACCTGTCCTCCACCTCCTGTCCTCCTCCTCCTGTCCTCCACCTGTCCTCCTCCTGTCCTCCTCCTGTCCTCCTCCTCCTGTCCTCCTCCTGTCCTCCACCTGTCCTCCTCCTGTCCTCCTCCTCCTGTCCTCCACCTGTCCTCCTCCTGTCCTCCTCCTCCTCCTGTCCTCCTCCTCCTGTCCTCCTCCTCCTGTCCTCCTCCTGTCCTCCTCCTGTCCTCCTCCTCCTGTCCTCCTCCTGTCCTCCTCCTCCTGTCCTCCTCCTCCTGTCCTCCACCTGTCCTCCTCCTGTCCTCCTCCTCCTGTCCTCCTCCTGTCGTCCTCCTCCTGTCCTCCTCCTCCTGTCCTCCTCCTCCTGTCCTCCTCCTCCTGTCGTCCTCCTGTCGTTCTCCTGTCGTTCTCCTGTCGTTCTCCTCCTGTCCTCCTCCTCCTGTCCTCCTCCTGTCCTCCTGTCCTCCTCCTCCTGTCCTCCTCCTGTCCTCCTCCTCCTGTCCTCCTGTCCTCCTCTTCCTGTCCTCCTCCTGTCCTCCTCCTCCTGTCCTCCTGTCCTCCTCCTGTCCTCCTCCTGTTCCCCTCCTGTCCTCCTCCTGTCCTCCTCCTCCTGTCCTCCTCCTCCTGTCCTCCTCCTGTCCTCCTCCTGTCCCCCTCCTGTCCTCCTCCTCCTGTCCTCCTCCTGTCCTCCTCCTCCTGTCCTCCTCCTGTCCTCCTCCTCCTGTCCTCCTCCTCCTGTCCTCCTCCTGTCCCCCTCCTGTCCTCCTCCTGTCCTCCCGTCCTCCTCCTGTCCTCCTCCTGTCCTCCTCTCCTGTCCTCCTCCTGTCCTCCTGTCTTCCTGTCCTCCTCCTCCTGTCCTCCTTCTGTCCTCCTCCTGTCCTCCTCCTGTCCTCCTGTCTTCCTGTCCTCCTGTCCTCTGCTTTTTGTCCTCCTCCTGTCCTCCTCCTGTTCCCCTCCTGTCCTCCTCCTCCTGTTCCCCTCCTGTCCTCCTCCTCCTGTCCTCCTCCTGTCCTCCTCCTGTCCTCCTCCTCCTGTCCTCCTCCTGTCCTCCTCCTGTCCCCCTCCTGTCCTCCTCCTGTCCTCCCGTCCTCCTCCTGTCCTCCTCCTGTCCTCCTGACCTCTTCCTGTCCTCCTCCTCCTGTCCTCCTCCTGTCCTCCTGTCCTCCTGTCCTCCTCCTGTCCTCTTCCTGTCCTCCTCCTGTCCTCCTCCTGTCCTCCTGTCCTCCTCCTGTCCTCCTCCTGTCCTCCTGTCCTCCTCCTCCTGTCCTCCTGTCCTCCTCCTCCTGTCCTCCTCCTGTCCTCCTGACCTCTTCCTGTCCTCCTCCTCCTGTCCTCCTCCTGACCTCTTCCTGTCCTCCTCCTGTCCTCCTCCTGTCCTCCTCCTCCTGTCCTCCTCCTGTCCTCCTCCCGTCCTCCTCCTGTCCTCCTCCTCGTGTGTCAGATTGCCTCAGATGTCCTCCTTGTCTCTCAGGTGTGTGCTGCTCTTCAGACCGCCGCGTTTGTCCAATAAATTTGAGGAGAGCGTCGTGGTGTTCTCCGACCACCTGACCATCACCTCCCTGAGACGCTTCATCAGAGACAACATGTGAGTCCTGCTTCAGTCCTGATATTCACCTGATCTTCTCCTGATCTTCTCCTGATCCTCTCATGTTCTTCTCATGTTCTTCTCATGTTCTTCTCGTGTTCCTCTCGTGTTCCTCTCGTGTTCCTCTCGTGTTCTTCTCGTGTTCTTCTCGTGTTCCTCTCGTGTTCTTCTCGTGTTCCTCTCGTGTTCCTCTCGTGTTCTTCTCGTGTTCTTCTCGTGTTCCTCTCATGTTCTTCTCATAATCGTCTCATGATCCTCTCGTGTTCCTCTCGTGTTCCTCTCGTGTTCTTCTCGTGTTCTTCTCGTGTTCCTCTCGTGTTCCTCTCGTGTTCCTCTCGTGTTCTTCTCGTGTTCTTCTCGTGTTCTTCTCGTGTTCCTCTCATGATCCTCTCGTGTTCTTCTCGTGTTCTTCTCGTGTTCCTCTCGTGTTCCTCTCGTGTTCCTCTCGTGTTCTTCTCGTGTTCCTCTCGTGTTCCTCTCGTGTTCTTCTCGTGTTCCTCTCGTGTTCCTCTCGTGTTCCTCTCGTGTTCCTCTCGTGTTCCTCTCATGTTCTTCTCATGTTCCTCTCATGTTCTTCTCATGATCCTCTCATGTTCTTCTCATGTTCCTCTCATGTTCTTCTCATGATCTTATGTTCCTCTCATGATCCTCTCATGTTCCTCTCATGTTCCTCTCATGTTCCTCTCATGTTCTTCTCATGTTCCTCTCATGTTCTTCTCATGATCCTCTCATGTTCTTCTCATGTTCCTCTCATGTTCTTCTCATGATCTTCTCATGTTCCTCTCATGTTCCTCTCATGATCCTCTCATGTTCCTCTCATGATCCTCTCATGTTCTTCTCATGTTCCTCTCATGTTCTTCTCATGTTCCTCTCATGTTCTTCTCATGATCTCTCATGATCCTCTCATGTTCCTCTCATGTTCCTCTCATGTTCTTCTCATGATCCTCTCATGTTCCTCTCATGATCCTCTCATGTTCCTCTCATGATCCTCTCATGTTCTTCTCATGTTCCTCTCATGTTCTTCTCATGTTCCTCTCATGTTCCTCTCATGTTCTTCTCATGATCTTCTCATGTTCCTCTCATGTTCCTCTCATGTTCCTCTCATGTTCCTCTCATGTTCTTCTCATGTTCCTCTCATGTTCTTCTCATGTTCCTCTCATGTTCTTCTCATGTTCCTCTCATGTTCTTCTCATGTTCTTCTCATGTTCCTCTCATAATCTTCTCATGATCTTCTCATGTTCTTCTCATGTTCCTCATGTTCTTCTCATGTTCCTCTCGTGTTCCTCTCATGATCCTCTCATGTTCCTCTCATGTTCTTCTCATGTTCCTCTCATGTTCTTCTCATGTCCCTCTCATGTTCTTCTCATGTTCCTCTCATGTTCTTCTCATGTTCTTCTCATGTTCCTCTCGTGTTCCTCTCATGTTCCTCTCATGTTCTTCTCATGTTCCTCTCATGTTCTTCTCATGTTCCTCTCATGTTCTTCTCATGTTCTTCTCATGTTCCTCTCATAATCTTCTCATGATCTTCTCATGATCTTCTCATGTTCTTCTCATGTTCCTCATGTTCTTCTCATGTTCCTCTCGTGTTCCTCTCATGATCCTCTCATGTTCCTCTCATGTTCTTCTCATGTTCCTCTCATGTTCTTCTCATGTTCCTCTCATGTTCTTCTCGTGTTCTTCTCGTGTTCCTCTCGTGTTCTTCTCGCGTTCTTCTCGCGTTCCTCTCGCGTTCCTCTCGCGTTCCTCTCGCGTTCTTCTCGTGTTCCTCTCGTGTTCTTCTCGTGTTCTTCTCGTGATCTTCTCGTGATCTTCTCATGTTCCTCTCATGTTCTTCTCATGATCCTCTCATGTTCCTCTCATGTTCTTCTCATGTTCCTCTCATGTTCCTCTCATGATCCTCTCATGTTCTTCTCATGTTCCTCTCATGTTCCTCTCATGTTCTTCTCATGTTCCTCTCATGTTCCTCTCATGATCCTCTCATGTTCTTCTCATGTTCCTCTCATGTTCCTCTCATGTTCTTCTCATGTTCTTCTCATGTTCCTCTCATGTTCTTCTCATGTTCCTCTCATGTTCCTCTCATGATCCTCTCATGTTCCTCTCATGTTCCTCTCATGTTCTTCTCATGTTCTTCTCATGATCCTCTCATGTTCCTCTCATGTTCTTCTCATGTTCCTCTCATGTTCCTCTCATGATCCTCTCGTGTTCCTCTCGTGTTCCTCTCGTGTTCCTCTCGTGTTCTTCTCGTGTTCTTCTCGTGTTCTTCTCGTGTTCTTCTCGTGTTCCTCTCGTGTTCTTCTCGTGTTCCTCTCGTGTTCCTCTCGTGTTCTTCTCGTGTTCTTCTCGTGTTCTTCTCGTGTTCCTCTCGTGTTCCTCTCGTGTTCCTCTCGTGTTCTTCTCGTGTTCCTCTCGTGTTCCTCTCGTGTTCCTCTCGTGTTCTTCTCATGTTCCTCTCATGTTCTTCTCATGTTCCTGTCATGTTCTTCTCATAATCCTCTCATGTTCTTCTCATGTTCCTCTCATGTTCTTCTCATGTTCCTGTCATGTTCTTCTCATAATCCTCTCATGTTCTTCTCATGATCCTCTCATGTTCTTCTCATGTTCTTCTCATGATCCTCTCATGTTCCTCTCATGTTCTTCTCATGTTCCTCTCATGTTCCTCTCATGTTCCTCTCATGTTCCTCTCATGTTCCTCTCATGTTCCTCTCATGTTCTTCTCATGTTCCTCTCATGTTCCTCTCATGTTCCTCTCATGTTCCTCTCATGTTCTTCTCATGTTCCTCTCATAATCTTCTCATGATCTTCTCATGTTCCTCTCGTGTTCTTCTCGTGTTCTTCTCGTGTTCCTCTCGTGTTCCTCTCATGTTCCTCTCATGTTCCTCTTCATGTTCTTCATGTTCCTCTCATGTTCCTCTCATGTTCCTCTCATGTTCTTCTTCATGTTCCTCTCATGTTCCTCTCATGTTCCTCTCATGTTCCTCTCATGTTCCTCTTCATGTTCTTCATGTTCCTCTCATGTTCCTCTCATGTTCCTCTCATGTTCTTCTTCATGTTCTTCATGTTCTTCTCATGTTCCTCTCATAATCTTCTCATGATCTTCTCATGTTCCTCTCGTGTTCTTCTCGTGTTCTTCTCGTGTTCCTCTCATAATCTTCTCATGATCTTCTCGTGTTCCTCTCGTGTTCTTCTCGTGTTCTTCTCGTGTTCCTCTCGTGTTCTTCTCGTGTTCCTCTCATGTTCTTCTCATGTTCCTCTCATGTTCTTCTCATGTTCCTCTCATGTTCCTCTCATGATCCTCTCATGTTCCTCTCATGATCCTCTCATGTTCTTCTCATGTTCCTCTCATGTTCTTCTCATGTTCCTCTCATGTTCTTCTCATGATCTCTCATGATCCTCTCATGTTCTTCTCATGTTCCTCTCATGTTCCTCTCATGTTCTTCTCATGATCCTCTCATGTTCCTCTCATGATCCTCTCATGTTCCTCTCATGATCCTCTCATGTTCCTCTCATGTTCTTCTCATGTTCCTCTCATGTTCTTCTCATGATCTTCTCATGTTCCTCTCATGTTCCTCTCATGTTCCTCTCATGTTCTTCTCATGTTCCTCTCATGTTCCTCTCATGTTCTTCTCATGTTCCTCTCATGTTCTTCTCATGTTCCTCTCATGTTCTTCTCATGTTCTTCTCATGTTCTTCTCATGTTCTTCTCATAATCTTCTCATGATCTTCTCATGTTCTTCTCATGTTCTTCTCGTGTTCCTCTCATGATCCTCTCATGTTCCTCTCATGTTCTTCTCATGTTCCTCTCATGTTCTTCTCATGTTCCTCTCATGTTCTTCTCATGTTCCTCTCATGTTCTTCTCATGTTCTTCTCGTGTTCCTCTCGTGTTCCTCTCATGTTCCTCTCATGTTCTTCTCATGTTCCTCTCATGTTCCTCTCATGTTCCTCTCATGTTCTTCTCATGTTCCTCTCATGTTCTTCTCATGTTCTTCTCATGTTCCTCTCATAATCTTCTCATGATCTTCTCATGTTCTTCTCGTGTTCCTCTCGTGTTCCTCTCATGATCCTCTCATGTTCCTCTCATGTTCTTCTCATGTTCCTCTCATGTTCCTCTCATGTTCTTCTCATGTTCCTCTCATGTTCTTCTCATGTTCTTCTCGTGTTCCTCTCGTGTTCTTCTCGTGTTCTTCTCGCGTTCCTCTCGCGTTCCTCTCGCGTTCCTCTCGCGTTCTTCTCGTGTTCTTCTCGTGATCTTCTCGTGATCTTCTCATGTTCCTCTCATGTTCTTCTCATGTTCCTCTCATGTTCTTCTCATGATCCTCTCATGTTCCTCTCATGTTCTTCTCATGTTCCTCTCATGTTCCTCTCATGATCCTCTCATGTTCTTCTCATGTTCCTCTCATGTTCCTCTCATGTTCTTCTCATGTTCTTCTCATGTTCCTCTCATGTTCCTCTCATGTTCTTCTCATGTTCCTCTCATGTTCCTCTCATGATCCTCTCATGTTCCTCTCATGTTCCTCTCATGTTCTTCTCATGTTCTTCTCATGATCCTCTCATGTTCCTCTCATGTTCCTCTCATGTTCCTCTCATGATCTTCTCGTGTTCCTCTCGTGTTCCTCTCGTGTTCCTCTCGTGTTCCTCTCGTGTTCCTCTCGTGTTCTTCTCGTGTTCTTCTCGTGTTCTTCTCGTGTTCCTCTCGTGTTCCTCTCGTGTTCCTCTCGTGTTCCTCTCGTGTTCCTCTCGTGTTCTTCTCATGTTCCTGTCATGTTCTTCTCATAATCCTCTCATGTTCTTCTCATGATCCTCTCATGTTCTTCTCATGTTCTTCTCATGATCCTCTCATGTTCCTCTCATGTTCTTCTCATGTTCCTCTCATGTTCCTCTCATGTTCCTCTCATGATCCTCTCATGTTCCTCTCATGCTCCTCTCATGTTCTTCTCATGTTCCTCTCATGTTCCTCTCATGTTCCTCTCATGTTCTTCTCATGTTCCTCTCATAATCTTCTCATGATCTTCTCATGTTCCTCTCGTGTTCTTCTCGTGTTCTTCTCGTGTTCCTCTCGTGTTCTTCTCGTGTTCCTCTCATGTTCTTCTCATGTTCTTCTCATGTTCCTCTCATGTTCCTCTCATGTTCTTCTCATGTTCCTCTCATGTTCTTCTCATGTTCCTCTCATGTTCCTCTCATGATCCTCTCATGTTCCTCTCATGTTCTTCTCATGTTCCTCTCATGTTCTTCTCATGTTCTTCTCATGTTCTTCTCATGTTCCTCTCATAATCTTCTCATGATCTTCTCATGTTCCTCTCGTGTTCTTCTCGTGTTCTTCTCGTGTTCCTCTCATAATCTTCTCATGATCTTCTCGTGTTCCTCTCGTGTTCTTCTCGTGTTCTTCTCGTGTTCCTCTCGTGTTCTTCTCGTGTTCTTCTCGTGTTCCTCTCGTGTTCTTCTCGTGTTCCTCTCATGTTCCTCTCATGTTCTTCTCATGTTCTTCTCATGTTCCTCTCATGTTCCTCTCATGTTCTTCTCATGTTTCTCTCATGTTCCTCTCATGTTCTTCTCATGATCCTCTCATGTTCTTCTCATGATCCTCTCATGTTCCTCTCATGTTCTTCTCATGTTCCTCTCATGTTCCTCTCATGTTCCTCTCATGTTCTTCTCATGATCCTCTCATGTTCCTCTCATGTTCTTCTCATGTTCCTCTCATGTTCTTCTCATGATCCTCTCATGTTCCTCTCATGTTCTCATGTTCCTCTCATGTTCCTCTCATGTTCTTCTCATGTTCCTCTCATGATCCTCTCATGTTCTTCTCATGATCCTCTCATGATCCTCTCATGTTCCTCTCATGTTCCTCTCATGTTCTTCTCATGTTCCTCTCATGTTCCTCTCATGATCCTCTCATGTTCCTCTCATGTTCCTCTCATGTTCTTCTCATGATCCTCTCATGTTCCTCTCATGTTCTCATGATCCTCTCATGATCCTCTCATGTTCCTCTCATGTTCCTCTCATGTTCCTCTCATGATCCTCTCATGTTCCTCTCATGTTCCTCTCATGTTCCTCTCATGTTCTTCTCATGTTCTTCTCATGTTCCTCTCATAATCTTCTCATGATCTTCTCATGTTCCTCTCATGTTCCTCTCATGTTCTTCTCATGTTCCTCTCATGTTCCTCTCATGTTCTCATGTTCTTCTCATGTTCCTCTCATGTTCCTCTCATGTTCTTCTCATGATCCTCTCATGATCCTCTCATGTTCCTCTCATGTTCCTCTCATGTTCTTCTCATGATCCTCTCATGTTCCTCTCATGTTCTCATGATCCTCTCATGATCCTCTCATGTTCCTCTCATGTTCCTCTCATGTTCCTCTCATGATCCTCTCATGTTCCTCTCATGTTCCTCTCATGTTCTTCTCATGTTCTTCTCATGTTCCTCTCATGTTCCTCTCATGTTCCTCTCATAATCTTCTCATGATCTTCTCATGTTCCTCTCATGTTCCTCTCATGTTCTTCTCATGTTCCTCTCATGTTCCTCTCATGTTCTTCTCATGTTCCTCTCATGTTCCTCTCATGTTCCTCTCATGTTCTTCTCATGTTCCTCTCATGTTCCTCTCATGTTCTTCTCATGTTCCTCTCATGTTCCTCTCATGTTCCTCTCATAATCTTCTCATGTTCTTCTCGTGTTCTTCTCGTGTTCCTCTCGTGTTCTTCTCGTGTTCCTCTCATGTTCCTCTCATGTTCTTCTCATGTTCTTCTCATGTTCCTCTCATGTTCCTCTCATGTTCTTCTCATGTTCCTCTCATGTTCCTCTCATGTTCTTCTCATGATCCTCTCATGTTCTTCTCATGATCCTCTCATGTTCCTCTCATGTTCTTCTCATGTTCCTCTCATGTTCCTCTCATGTTCCTCTCATGTTCTTCTCATGATCCTCATGTTCCTCTCATGTTCTTCTCATGTTCCTCTCATGTTCTTCTCATGATCCTCTCATGTTCCTCTCATGTTCTCATGTTCCTCTCATGTTCCTCTCATGTTCTTCTCATGTTCCTCTCATGATCCTCTCATGTTCTTCTCATGATCCTCTCATGATCCTCTCATGTTCCTCTCATGTTCCTCTCATGTTCTTCTCATGTTCCTCTCATGTTCCTCTCATGATCCTCTCATGTTCCTCTCATGTTCCTCTCATGTTCTTCTCATGATCCTCTCATGTTCCTCTCATGTTCTCATGATCCTCTCATGATCCTCTCATGTTCCTCTCATGTTCCTCTCATGTTCCTCTCATGTTCCTCTCATGATCCTCTCATGTTCCTCTCATGTTCCTCTCATGTTCCTCTCATGTTCCTCTCATGTTCTTCTCATGTTCCTCTCATGTTCCTCTCATAATCTTCTCATGATCTTCTCATGTTCCTCTCATGTTCCTCTCATGTTCTTCTCATGTTCCTCTCATGTTCTTCTCATGTTCCTCTCATGTTCCTCTCATGTTCTTCTCATGTTCTTCTCATGTTCTTCTCATGTTCTTCTCGTATTCCCTAGTTTTGGTCTGGTTCCTCACCTGACGCTGGAGAACATCGAGCGTCTCCGAGTGAAGGACTTACTCACGGTTTACTATGACCTCGACTATGTCCACAATGTCCGTGGCTCCAACTACTGGAGGAACAGGTGAACTGCAGCCTCTGTGGAATGTCCCGCAGTGGGGCTTTAACCCTGTTCTGATGTGATAGGCTGCTGTAAACCCCGCCCCTCTCTGTGTCTGTGCTCTGATAGGCTGATGGTGCTGTAAACCCCGCCCCTCTCTGTGTCTGTGCTCTGATAGGCTGGTGGTGCTGTAAACCCCGCCCCTCTCTGTGTCTGTGCTCTGATAGGCTGATGGTGCTGTAAACCCCGCCCCTCTCTGTGTCTGTGCTCTGATAGGCTGATGGTGCTGTAAACCCCGCCCCTCTCTGTGTCTGTGCTCTGATAGGCTGGTGGTGCTGTAAACCCCGCCCCTCTCTGTGTCTGTGCTCTGATAGGCTGGTGGTGCTGTAAATCCCGCCCCTCTCTGTGTCTGTGCTCTGATAGGCTGGTGGTGCTGTAAACCCCGCCCCTCTCTGTGTCTGTGCTCTGATAGGCTGATGGTGCTGTAAACCCCGCCCCTCTCTGTGTCTGTGCTCTGATAGGCTGATGGTGCTGTAAACCCCGCCCCTCTCTGTGTCTGTGCTCTGATAGGGTGATGCTGGTGGCGTTGAAGTTCCGTGGGCGGGGCTTGAGCTTCTCCGTAGCCAATCGGAGGGACTTTGAGGCGGAGCTTCGAGAGGAGTTTGGTTTGGGTCCAGACCCCGGACTTCCTGTGGCCACGATCCGGACCAGACCGGGACTCAAGTACACCATGAGAGAGGAGTTTACGTGAGTACTACAAATACTACTACTACTACTACTATTACTACAAATACTACTACTACTACTACTACTACTATTGCTACAAATATTAACTACTACTACTACAAATACTACTACTACTACTACTATTACTACAAATACTACTACTACTACTAGATGGGGACTCAAGTACACCATGAGAGAGGAGTTCACGTGAGGACTACAAATACTACTACTACTACTACTACTACTCAAAGTTCAAGTTCAAAGTTCAAAGTCAGCTTTATTGTCAATTCTGCCATATGTGTTCAACATACAGTGAATCGAAATTTTGTTTCTCTCTGGCCAGGTAGTGCAAAAAGACAGTGTACAAAATACAATATGAAGACAAAACACAACAAAAAACTATCTAAGACAGAGATCTAAAGTTAAAACTAAAGTCTACGATCTAAAATCTTAAAACAGTGCAACATAATAAATAAACTATACTATATACAGATTTCCAAAGTGTGCAGTGTGCATCAAAAATGTGCAATGGAAGATACAGCAGTGACTTGGTCATGTGCAGTAGAATGTGCATAGGAGTTAAGATAAAATGAAAATAAATGTGCAACAGTAGTAATTCTAGTGCAGTAACAGGAGTAAACAACAGTACTAAAATTCCAGTAGTCAATGTGCAATAACAGTAGTAAACAACAGTGCAACGGGGGTAAAATTCAATAACAGGAGTAAACAACAGTACTAAAAATTCCAGTAGTAAATGTAAGTGTGCAATAACAGTAGTAAACAACAGTGCAACAGGAGTAAAATCCAGTAGTAAATGTAAATGTGCAACAGTGCAACAGTAGTCCTTATGTAATCCCCTTGTTACAGTAGGAATATCAATTTTACCAAATTGTACCCCAACTGTACTTCAACATAATTTGGACCAGAAGATTCGACTACTTACAGGAGCAGTGATGCGAATGAGACTCAGACAAGGGCTTAAAATTTTAAATGCCGGCTTGTATTAAAATAGAAAAATAAAATTTAACACAAAAGCTTCAATTTGGTACCAATACTCAATCTTTTCTACAATCACGATCTAATCACAAGTTCTTATTTGGGTGCACCCATTTAACCTTACCTTGAGGTAAATTTCAACAAAGATCTGGCTCAGTCATGAAATTGGATCCACATTACATTCATAAAACAATTACAGTAACAACAAAACCACTCTTTCTGGAGGAAAGACTCTACCCCACCCCAAGTTCACTTCCCGCTTGTGAAGATATGTGTGCAGTCCTCAAAAGTCCTTATGAATTCCAAGTAAGTTTAATGTCCAATGTTTCAAGAGATGTGTGTAAAGAAAAGGCAGCAAGTGACAAGGCGTGGACGGGGTTTGTTGCTGTGGGGCCTACCACACTGCACCGTGTAGTAGATGATCAGATCAACCAGTTCGTCCAAGGGGGTGGCTCGCCATCAATGACAGGTCCGCCCAACTACTAAAAAAACCTGACCTGTCAGACACAGTGTCATAAAATACTGTAAGTGTCCAATTAAATCTATCTTCACAATCTGTTCTGACTGTAACTTATTGTTTGTAACATTACTCATATTTACAAGTCAAAATAAAACAATGAAACGTAATCATGCTGTATTACTGCCTAATACATTAGCTTTTCTGAAATATTCACATGAAATTACTAAAACATTCTCAAATCAAAAGCACTGACTGCATTAAAATTGCAGTAAACCAACAAATGAAATCCCTCTGATAGTAAAACATTTTACAGTGTAAGTATCAACCATGTGCATTTTATAGTTTGACCTTAAACATGAACAACAAAATGCTCACCGATCTCACGATAGGGAAAAGGCTGGGACTCAAAATGGCGCTGCTTCCTAACCTCTCTCGTCTACAACCAAAAGTGCAGAGGGTAAAATCATGAATTTCTAGCTTAATGTAGTGTTTCTCTTAAATAATTATGCAAGATATAATGTTTAGCATCAACAACTGATAGTTTAAGTCATCATGCTGTATCTAGTTTTACCTTTATTCACTTTTTTCTTAGTCCCGATTTCTGCCAGTGCCTCGTGTGTTGAAATTGAGGAAAGGAGAGAGGCCTGGTGGCTGCGTGCATGTGGGGCCATGGGGCGGGACAAGTGCACAGATTAAGAGCAACTCATTGGTCAATAGCTAAATGTCAATCACTTGTGGAAAAGGTTAACCCTTTAGATGCTGACAATTAGTTTAGAGCACATTTTTATTAAATATGGGCTACACCCTCCCCACTTTGATGGTATGCACGGCCCTGTGCATCCAAATGGTTAAGCTGTTGCATGGAACTTGTAATAGCTTCATTCAGGCTACTAAAGACAGCATTAACGACATAGAGTAAGGGATTGCCCAATCTTGAATACTGTAATCGTTCAGGTCTTTCATGTGATCTTTGAGACCTTCGTGGGGGGTTTTGAGCTTGAAAATCAGCTTGTGCATCAAGTGAACTCGGCTGCTCAGTGATAACAGTTTCTTGGGGAAAACTATTGGGACACATGGGCAATGTCTCATTTGCAGTGGGCTGCAGTTGTTCACCAGATTGCTGGTTTCCATCAACAGAATCATCGGTTGGGATGTTATTTCCCAAGGAGCAAGGTTCAGGTAAATAAGCACATTCAGGTAGGTCCACACTTTCCTTAGGTTGTCTGTCTCCTTTGTTTAGATGATCATGTTCAGTTTCATTGTTACATTCAGTTTGCTTGTCACATTCGGTAAGATTAACTTGTTTGGTAGGATTGACTTGTTCAGTATTATAGGAAGTTGATGGGTGTGTTACATTTTCAGCACTGGGCACAGTGGAGATTGGCGTCCTTTCAGGAGGTCTGGTTGAGGTGGAGGAAGGCATGGATATCCAGGTAGGTATTGTTAAGTATTCAGATTCTGAGTCTTCCTCATACTTCTCCTCTTCTTGAACAACAGCTTGCCTAGTTTTTCGTTTTGTCTGAAGCTTTTTGGGGCTCTCTTCTGTTGTGTTTGTGGCAGGTATAAAACTGCAAGGTAGGAGCAGATCACGATGTAAGGTTCTGACTGGCCTATCCTTGCCCTCAGGCTTTACGGTATAAACTGGCAGTTCACCTGCTTTCCTCAGGACCACATACACATCATCCTCCCATCTATTTGCCAATTTATGCTTTCCTCTGAGCTTAACATTACGCACCAGGACTCTGTCATCCACATCCAAGGTTGAATCAACCACTTGTTTGTCGAAACGTGTCTTATTGCGCTCTGCGTTCTTCTGTGCGTTTGAAGTTGCGATTTTAAAACTTTCCTCCAATCTCTGTTTTAAATCAGTGACGTACTGAGAGTGAGATTTCTTTTGTGAGTTTACAGGCAACCCGAATGCAAGATCAATGGGGAGTCTAGGTTGTCTCCCAAACATTAATTCGTAGGGTGAATAACCTGTTGTGTCATTCTTTGTACTGTTATATGCATGGACTAGAGGTTTTACATGTTCCTTCCAATGCATCTTTTCCTGTCCACTCAAGGTACCAAGCATCTGGAGAAGGGTCCTATTGAATCTCTCAACAGGATTGGCCCTGGGGTGATATGGAGTTGTGCGCACTTTTTTCATGCCAGTGATTTCACAGAGCTCTTGTATGGTCTTCGATTCAAAATCGGGTCCTTGGTCACTCAAAAGCCTATCTGGGACACCATAATGAACAATAAAGTTCTCCCATAGTGCTTTTGCGACTGTGCGTGCTCGCTGGTTTGGGGTTGGAACTGCCACCGCATATTTAGTAAAATAATCAGTCATCACCAATACATCTTTTGTGTTGGACTGGTCTGGTTCAATAGACAAGTAGTCTATACAAAGTAACTCGAGGGGCCTACTTGTCTGTATGTTCATCAAGGGAGCTGCCCTCTCGGGGTTACACTTGCGCCGGACACAGCGTTCACATGTGCTAATCATTTTTTCAACAGAAGCATACATCTTTGGCCAATAAAACCTGGCTCGAACTAAGTCAATGGTGCGGTCGATTCCTAAATGTCCCATGTCATGGTGAAGACTTTGGAGGGCTATTGGCCTTAGCTCCTCGGGGAGCACGAGTTGAAAGGAGAGATCAGAACCGGTCTGTCGTTTCCGGTAGAGGACACCATTTTGCAGTTCAAGGCGATTTAGTTCACGCAGCAACAACGGAAGCTCGGGCAACTCTGCTTTGAGGCTGGGGGGTGGTGTCAAGCCAGTTTCTAACTGAGTGATTACAGCATCGATGGCAAGGTCTGATCTTTGTTTTTGCCTGAGCTCATTCTCTGTGATGGAAGGAATGAGGGGGAACCCATCTAGCTGCTCTACCTCAAAGCTATCAGGGACAGCATCCGCATGCAGGGCTAGAGACTCAACGAGGGCTAACCCAGGACAAGTAAGTTCAGATATAAGGTGGTCTGAATCTAGCTCCATGGTGGAAACCGTGTGCCTGTCACAAATGGCTTGTATGACTTCCTTTGGAACAGTGTCAGTGTCATCATTGCTTAGGTGGGTGAGAGCAAACTGTTTGATTCTTTCAAGCTCTTTTTGTGATGCCAGATCTTCTGCTGGAGCACTGTGGGGCCGACGAGACAATGCATCCGCATCAACGTTTTGCCTCCCAGCCCTGTACTGGAGTTGGAATGAGAAAGTTGACAGGGCTGAGAGCCACCTATAACTCGTTGCGTCCAGTTTTGCTGTCGTCAGGATGTATGTTAGTGGATTACTATCCGTTACCACAGTGAAATCTGTCCCATAAAGGTAGTCTGAGAACTTTTCAGTGACGGCCCACTTAAGAGCCAAGAATTCAAGTTTGTGAGCTGGATATTTCATTTCGCTTTTTGACAATCCTCTACTGGCGAAAGCTATAGCTCTTAGTTGCCCATCCTGAAGCTGATATAAAGCTGCACCGAGGCCGACTGTACTCGCATCTGTATGGAGGATATACGGAAGTTTGGGATCTGCATATCCTAAGACAGGGGCTGTAGTGAGCTTACAAATAATCTGTTCAAAGGCCTCTTGACAATTTTGAGTCCACCTCTGACCAAATGGCTCTTTCGGATTGTGGTACTCAGAGCCTCCTTGTTTTATGGGCTTTTTCTTCCCTTTTCGGAGTGGGGGATAACCAGCAGTCAACTCGTTTAAGGGCCTTACGATGTTGGAGTATCCCTGAATGAACCGCCGATAATACCCCGCAAATCCCAAAAAGGACCTTAGTTCTTTAAGGTTGGTGGGGACAGGCCAGGTGGTAAGGGCTTTGATTTTTTCAGAGTCTGTTTCAACGCCTCGCTCGGACACTACATGGCCGAGGTACCTGATTGAGGACTGGAAAAATGTACACTTTTCTGGTGCCAGTTTTAGTCCAAACTCCTTTAGTCGCAGCAGTACTCGCTTTAGGCGCTGTTCATGTTCCTCTAGAGATGATGAGAAAATGATTAAATCATCAATAAAGACAAGGACCTCCTTTAAGTTCATTGGGCCCATGCATCGCTCCATGAGTCTTTGGAATGTAGAGGGTGCATTGGTAATCCCTTGGGGCATTCTGTTGAATTCCCAGAACCCCAACGGACACACAAATGCCGTTTTCTGCTTGTCTGACTCTGACATCTCTATTTGATAGTACCCCGACTTGAGGTCCAAGACCGAAAACCATTTCGATCCTGCAAGGGCTGAAAACGCCTCCTGTAGATTTGGGAGCGCATAGGCATCCTTAATAGTTTGGAGATTCAGCCTCCTGTAATCGATGCAGAGACGAACTGACCCATCCTTTTTTCTGACTATCACAATCGGGGAAGCAAATGGGGATTCAGACTCCCGTATAACTTCTGCATCCAAAAGCTCCTGAAGGTGTTTTCTGACAGCCTCCACATCATGTGGGTGTATTGGTCGGGGTCTGAATTTGAACGGTGTTTCATCACTGAGCTTTATTTGATGTTGCACTTTATCAGTGTGTCCAAAATCCAGCTCATGCTGCGAAAACACTTCAGGCATTGAATTCAGCATTGCTGTGACACGTTCTTTCCATTCTACAGGCATTGGAGAGTCTCCAAAGTCAAAGTTAATCCTTGAATGTATGGGGTCTCTCAGTTTGTCAAGGGAGCTTGGTATTTTCACTGTTTGTTCTTTGTGAATTACTCGAGTAATGGCATTAACATCAGCCAACACACTGTCTGAAGGAACAACAATGTCATGGTCTGTCTCATTTTTTATGATGACTGGCAACTTACAGGGCTGCTTAGCTGGCAAGTCAACAAGACTGGTTAGTACGAGTAGACCACTCGGCAAGGGAGAGGCTGATGGCTGTTCAATGATCACACATTTGTCAGTAAATGAGCAGGGAACGCACACTGAGGCCTCAAAAACTACGGTCTTGCCTGCCTGCACCACTGTTTGATTGTCTTTCAGTTTCGCACAGCCAAGATTACAGAAGCTAAAAGTTTTCTGCCGCATTTCAAGGATTTTTAGGAGCGTTCTGTAACCATAAGGCGCAGGCTGAAAGTTTGGACTGGATTCATGGAAAATTGCAAAAAGGGCATCTAGAGTGTTTGTGCCCACTAGCACCTGCTCTTGAGCAGCGGCTTGCAGAGGGGGAATGACTAAGGCCAGGGTGTTAACATTTATCTCTGAGCCAACAAAATCTTTCGAAAAGGTTATTGGGAGCTCAATATAGCCTAAATAAGGGACTGATTGACCATTGGCACCTTCTACATCAAGAAGATCACCCAGTGAATGAATAGGTAAGTTTGAAAGTTGTTGCTCATAGAAACTCTGGGGCACTGTTGTCACCTGAGATCCCGTATCTAAGAGACAGTTTGTTTCTTTGCCCACAATAGTGACACTTGTAGTAGTTCTGGTGCCGATCAAGCCCTTTGGAAGCTTGACAGACTGTGGGTTCCACTGAGTTTTCTTTAAGGAAGCTTTACATGGTTTGGGACGTGATTTGTCTGTTACAGCCTCCACTTGTCCCGCAATGGAGGCTGGAGTCAGTTTAAATGGGGCTTACTGCTGGAGCCATTTGAAGATTCCCAACTAGCTTGTTTCTCATTTAACAGTTTTTTCTTTGTGGCAACCAGAGGCGGGTTTGGTTCATTTTCACAGGCCGAAGCAATGTGACCATCCTCCCCACATTGAAAGCAATACCATGGCCGTGGCTTTACACTTGTCTTATCAAAAATCTGGGTAGATGTGGTTCTCTTTTTCGTAGACCAGGCCTCGACTTTGGCATTAGTTGACTGGTACTTTGACTTTTGTGGCTTTGGTTGTTTCAGTTTTTCACTTTCCGATTTCCAACTGCTGAGCTGCGCACTCAGGTCAGCGATTTGTTTCTTTAACATGTCGAAATCTGACTCCATGGTACTTACTGTCTGTACATGTGACATGACTCGTTTTTGATTGGTGAACGGTGGTTTGTTTCGACCAAGATGTTGCCTCATACGACTGACTTTTGCTGTTTGTTTGTCCTCTTCCGTCCGTAAGAGCAAGAGTAGTTCTGAAAAAGAGGGGGGACTTCCCTTCCTTTGCTCCAACTGGAGGTCATTGATCAGGCTGTCTTCCCAGCAGCCTCGACAGAACTGCCTCAACAACTGCTTATCAAATTCTGACTCACTGACACCTCCACGCCGCATAGCTTTTGTCAAGCACAGATGTAATCTTTGAAGATAGGTCGATGGCCCTTCACCTTCATCCTGAAGAGTGTTCATGAATCGAGCAAAGAGCTCATCACCGTCTTCAACAGCTCCGAAGGCTGAATCAAGCACTTTCAGGTATTCAGTAGGTCTAGCATGCGGGCCTAAATGCTTTGTGAGATCTGTGGCGGGTGGCAGAAGGCTATCAAGTATTCTTTGTGTGCAGTTCAAGTCAGATACAGCTGGGTCTTGTATGAGCACTGCAACACTTGTGCGCCATGTATCGTAATCTGCTTCATTGTTTGGACGTGGGACACGACCAGAAAAGGCTCTAAATCGGCTTGGCATGGGTGAGTGTGAAGGCGTTTCACTACTACGCACTAAATGCTCGACCACGACTCGCTGGATACTAGGCGGATTAAGTTCAAGTGTCGGATGAGATGTGGCATTCGATTGTGTTTGCACAAAGTTGAAATCAGTCAGGTTTTTGCTTGAAGTTGGGTCAGTAGACTGAGAAGATTCTACTATTGGGTCAGGGGAAAGTAACTGGTCATTTTGTGCTCCTTGTGAATCTGTTTCAGTACTTCCAATGGGTGCAAGGTTTGAGCGTTGAGGTGACTTAGGTGATACATTCAGAATAGCCATCTCCTCCTTCAGAATATCCTCAAGTGAGTTTCCACAGAGATTGGCTATTTCACACAACTGTTTCATATATTCTCTTGTGGCACTCCTTGCACTTTCTGCATAGACTTCTACCAGGCTTTTTATTTCAAAAGTCAGTTCAGGCTGGACAGAGCTTTGGACTGTCAGGGGCAGAAATGGCTTTAAAGACTCCATCGCAGTACTGTGAGTGAATTCTACAATGACATGTTGATCAAACTCAGATTTACTGTCATCTATGCGAAAGTGGCGGTTAACAGAGCCATATTTTTGAAGGTAAGTGGCTATTTCTTCATCAAGGGTAGTTTTGGTAAGACCTTTAATGATTACTGAGTTAGGGACTTTGATAGATTCTTGATGTATTATTTCCATTTTGCCGGACTTGTCTTTTGGCCTAATATTCTAGAATGTCTGTCTTGTTAAGAGTCTCACACACTCACAATATCTCCTGGCTGACTGGCTCGCCACTTGTAATCCCCTTGTTACAGTAGGAATATCAATTTTACCAAATTGTACCCCAACTGTACTTCAACATAATTTGGACCAGAAGATTCGACTACTTACAGGAGCAGTGATGCGAATGAGACTCAGACAAGGGCTTAAAATTTTAAATGCCGGCTTGTATTAAAATAGAAAAATAAAATTTAACACAAAAGCTTCAATTTGGTACCAATACTCAATCTTTTCTACAATCACGATCTAATCACAAGTTCTTATTTGGGTGCACCCATTTAACCTTACCTTGAGGTAAATTTCAACAAAGATCTGGCTCAGTCATGAAATTGGATCCACATTACATTCATAAAACAATTACAGTAACAACAAAACCACTCTTTCTGGAGGAAAGACTCTACCCCACCCCAAGTTCACTTCCCGCTTGTGAAGATATGTGTGCAGTCCTCAAAAGTCCTTATGAATTCCAAGTAAGTTTAATGTCCAATGTTTCAAGAGATGTGTGTAAAGAAAAGGCAGCAAGTGACAAGGCGTGGACGGGGTTTGTTGCTGTGGGGCCTACCACACTGCACCGTGTAGTAGATGATCAAATCAACCAGTTCGTCCAAGGGGGTGGCTCGCCATCAATGACAGGTCCGCCCAACTACTAAAAAAACCTGACCTGTCAGACACAGTGTCATAAAATACTGTAAGTGTCCAATTAAATCTGTCTTCACAATCTGTTCTGACTGTAACTTATTGTTTGTAACATTACTCATATTTACAAGTCAAAATAAAACAATGAAACGTAATCATGCTGTATTACTGCCTAATACATTAGCTTTTCTGAAATATTCACATGAAATTACTAAAACATTCTCAAATCAAAAGCACTGACTGCATTAAAATTGCAGTAAACCAACAAATGAAATCCCTCTGATAGTAAAACATTTTACAGTGTAAGTATCAACCATGTGCATTTTATAGTTTGACCTTAAACATGAACAACAAAATGCTCACCGATCTCACGATAGGGAAAAGGCTGGGACTCAAAATGGCGCTGCTTCCTAACCTCTCTCGTCTACAACCAAAAGTGCAGAGGGTAAAATCATGAATTTCTAGCTTAATGTAGTGTTTCTCTTAAATAATTATGCAAGATATAATGTTTAGCATCAACAACTGATAGTTTAAGTCATCATGCTGTATCTAGTTTTACCTTTATTCACTTTTTTCTTAGTCCCGATTTCTGCCAGTGCCTCGTGTGTTGAAATTGAGGAAAGGAGAGAGGCCTGGTGGCTGCGTGCATGTGGGGCCATGGGGCGGGACAAGTGCACAGATTAAGAGCAACTCATTGGTCAATAGCTAAATGTCAATCACTTGTGGAAAAGGTTAACCCTTTAGATGCTGACAATTAGTTTAGAGCACATTTTTATTAAATATGGGCTACACCTAGCAGCAGTTTTTTTTTTTTTTTTAAAGTGTCTAGAGTGATAGGTCTTTTTATGGAATACAGGTTATGCCAATATGGGGGGTGGGGGGTGGTAGATGGGTAAGGTGTGAGTTCGGGTGTGAGTTCGGGTGTGAGTTCAGCCTCCTGACAGCCTGGTGGATGAAGCTGTTTGAAAGCCTGGTGGAGTGGGCCCGGAGACTCCGGTACCTTCTCCCCGAGGGCAGGAGGCTGAACAGGCTATGTGCGGGGTGGCTCGGGTCACCCACAATGCTGGACGCTCTGCGGGTGAGCCGGGTGTTAAAAATGTCTAGGAGGGAGGGGAGAGAGACGCCAGCGATCCTCCCAGCTGCATTCACTATGCGCTGCAGAGCTTTCCTGTTCTGTTCAGTGCAGCTCCCGTACCACACAGTGATGCAGCTGGTCAGGACGCTCTCAATGGTGCCTCGGTAGAAGGTGGTCATAATGGGTGGAGGGGCTCCAGCTCTCCTCAGTTTGCGGAGGAAATAGAGGCGCTTCTGAGCCCTCTTTGCCAGTGATACAGTATTCACTGTCCAGGAGAGGTCCTCACTGATGTGCACCCCCAGGAATTTGGTGCTGCTCACCCTCTCTACAGCAGCACCATTGATGGACAGTGGGGGGTGCTGGGTGGGGCCTCTCCGGAAGTCAATAACAATCTCCTTGGTCTTTTCAACATTAAGAAGGAGATTGTTATTGCTGCACCACTGGGTCAGAAGGCTCACCTCACTCCTGTAGTTTGTCTCATCGTTATTAGAGATGAGACCCACCACAGTCGTATCGTCCGCAAACTTCACTATGTGATTGGTGCTGAACGCTGGTGAGCAGTCGTGGGTCAGCAGAGTGAAGAGCATCGGACTGAGCACACAGCCCTGGGGGCTCCTGTGCTCAGTCTAATGCAGCTTGAGGTGTTTCTGCCGACCCGCACTGCCTGTGGCCTCTCACTGAGGAAGTCCAGCAGCCAATTACAGAGTGAGGTCTGAAGCCCCAGGTGGTC
Organism: Paratrypauchen microcephalus; assembly: GCA_036785185.1. Taxonomy (NCBI): domain Eukaryota; kingdom Metazoa; phylum Chordata; class Actinopteri; order Gobiiformes; family Gobiidae; genus Paratrypauchen; species Paratrypauchen microcephalus. The sequence continues at coordinate 648,619 of JAVJIX010000210.1, forward strand.
TAGTTTGATAATGAGCTGCTGTGGGATTATAGTGTTGAATGCTGAACTGAAATCTATGAACAGCATTCTCACATATGAGTCTTTATTGTCTAGGTGGGTGAGAGCCGGGTGAAGTGCAGAACAGATTGCATCCTCGGTAGAGCGGTTGGCCCGGTATGCAAACTGGTATGGGTCTAGGGTGGATTTGATGTGTGCCATGACTAGCCGTTCAAAGCACTTCATGATGATGGGGGTCAGTGCAACAGGGCGATAGTCATTAAAAGTGGCCGGAGTGGGCTTCTTTGGCACGGGAACGATGGTAGTGGTTTTGAAGCAGGAGGGAACGACAGCCTGGCTCAGAGAAGCATTAAAGATGTCTGTGAAGACATCCTTGAGCTCCTCTGCACAGTCTTTCAACACACGACCAGGAATGTTGTCCGGGCCTGCAGCCTTGCGGGTGTTGATCCTGGAGAGTGTCCTCTTCACGCTGGCTGCAGACACACACAGGGGCTGGTCGTGGGGAGGTGGTGGAGTTTTTTGGGGCCGGGTGTCATTTCCTGCCTCAAACCGTGCAAAGAAGCTGTTGAGGTCATTGAGCAGGGTGATATTATTGTCACAGGTCTGTGGCAAGGGTTTGTAATCCGTGATGTTCTGGATGCCCTGCCACAGACTCCGTGTGTCCCTGCTATCTCTAAAGTGTCCGGTTATTTTCTGTGTGTATTTGTGTTTGGCTTTCCTGATTCCACGGGACAGGTTGGCTCTTGCTGCCCTCAGATGGGGGACATCCCCAGCTCTGAAGGCAGCGTTCCTGGCTCTCAACAGCCTGTGAACCTCCCCTGTCAGCCATGGCTTCTGGTTAGCCCTGGTGGTGATGGTTTTTGTGTGTGTGACATCACCAATGCATTTGGTGATGTAGGAGGTCACAGTGTCTGCGTACTCCTCAATGTCAGTGTGATTGTTGTATGTGGCGGCCTGTTTGAACACTGCCCAGTCTGTTGTACCGAGGCAGTGCTGTAGTGCAGACGAGGTAGTACTACTACTACTACTACTACTACTACTACTACTACTACTACTACTACTACTACTACTACTACTACTACTACTACTACTACTACTACTACTACTACTACTACTACTACTACTACTACTACTAATAGCTAGCAGCAGTAGCTCAGTTGGTAGAGCGTTTGTCTAGTGATCCAGGGGTTGGCTCTTGTAGCCCCCATGGCAGAAGATACATCAAGGCCAGTTGTGACGTGAGTCGTCCTCCTGTGGACCCACCACCCGCGGGAGGATTCAGGGGGGCTGGTGCATTGTGTTCTGGGCAGCTGATTTGCTTGGACTGCTGCCCCGTGACCCAGAAAAAAATGGAAAAGCGGAAGATGAATGAATACTACTAACTACTACTACTACAAATACTACTACCTCTGTAGTAGTAGTAGTAGTAGTTGTAGTAGTTGTAGTAGTAGTAGTAGTTGTATTTGTGTATTTGTTTTCAGGAGGGACGGGCGTTCTCTCGAGCGTTTTCTGGACGATTATTTTTCAGGGCGACTCAAACGTTTCATCAAATCAGAGCCGGTCCCCGAGAAGAACCCCGGACCTGTGAAGGTACTGCCCCCTACACCTACCCCAGACCTACCCCAGAGGAGTAAATACCCCCTACACCTACCCCAGAGGAGTAAATACCCCCTACACCTACCCCAGAGGAGTAAATACCCCCTACACCTACCCCAGAGGAGTAAATACCCCCTACTCCTACCGCAGAGGAGTAAATCCCCAATACAACTACCACAGAGGAGTAAATAGCCGCTACAACTACCCCATAGGAGTAAATTTGCCCTACACCTACCGCAGAGGAGTAAATACCCCCTACACCTACCCCAGAGGAGTAAATACCCCCTACACCTACCCCAGAGGAGTAAATACCCCCTACACCTACCGCAGAGGAGTAAATACCCCCTACACCTACCCCAGAGGAGTAAATACCCCCTACACCTACCCCAGAGGAGTAAATACCCCCTACACCTACCGCAGAGGAGTAAATACCCCCTACACCTACCCCAGAGGAGTAAATACCCCCTACACCTACCCCAGAGGAGTAAATACCCCCTACACCTACCCCAGAGGAGTAAATACCCCCTACACCTACCGCAGAGGAGTAAATACCCCCTACACCTACCCCAGAGGAGTAAATACCCCCTACACCTACCCCAGAGGAGTAAATACCCCCTACAACTACCGCAGAGGAGTAAATACCCCCTACACCTACCCCAGAGAAGTAAATACCCCACTGTAACACCCCACAGAGTAAATGCCCCTGTATTTTGCCCCAGGTGGTGGTAGCAGACTCTGTAGTAAATGCCCCTGTGTTTTGCCCCTGTGTTTTGCCCCAGGTGGTGGTAGCAGACTCTGTAGTAAATGCCCCTGTGTTTTGCCGCTGTGTTTTGCCCCAGGTGGTGGTAGCAGACTCTGTAGTAAATGCCCCTGTGTTTTGCCGCTGTGTTTTGCCCCAGGTGGTGGTAGCAGACTCTGTAGTAAATGCCCCTGTGTTTTGCCCCAGGTGGTGGTAGCAGACTCTGTAGTAAATGCCCCTGTGTTTTGCCCCTGTGTTTTGCCCCAGGTGGTGGTAGCAGACTCTTTCCAGGAGGTGGTGTTGGATTCGGACAAAGACGTTCTTGTTCTGTTTTTTTCTCCGCTGTGTCAGAACTGCAAACGACTGGAGCCCGAGTACGAGCGGCTCGCAGTACAGGTACTACGAGTACTACAGTACTACAGTACTACAGGTACTACAAGTACTATAGTACTATAGTACTACAGGTACTACAAGTACTATAGTACTATAGTACTACAAGTATTACAAGTACTACAGTACTATAGTACTACAAGTACTACAAGTACTATAGTACTACAGGTACTACAAGTACTAAAATACTATAGTACTACAGTAGTACAAGTACTATAGTACTACAGTAGTACAAGTACTACAAGTACTATAGTACTACAGGTACTACAAGTACTAAAGTACTACAGTACTACAGTAGTACATGTCTCTGTCCTCAGTTGTCCTCAGACCCTGACCTGATGGTGGCCAAAATGAACGCCGTCGACAACGACGTCCCTCTGGGCTTCGACGTGCAGGGGTGAGTGTGACGCGTGCGGGGTGAGTGTGACGCGTGCGGGGTGAGTGTGACGCGTGCGGGGTGAGTGTGACGCGTGCGGGGTGAGTGTGACGCGTGCGGGGTGAGTGTGACGTGTGCGGGGTGAGTGTGGCGCGTGCGGGCTGAGTGTGACTGAGTGTGGCGCGCGCGGGCTGAGTGTGACGCGCGGGCTGAGTGTGACGCGCGGGCTGAGTGTGACGCGCGGGCTGAGTGTGACGCGCGCGGGCTGAGTGTGACGCGCGCGGGCTGAGTGTGACGCGCGCGGGCTGAGTGTGACGCGCGCGGGCTGAGTGTGACGCGCGCGGGCTGAGTGTGACGCGTGCGGGGTGAGTGTGACGTGTGCGGGGTGAGTGTGGCGCGTGCGGGCTGAGTGTGACGTGTGCGGGCTGAGTGTGGCGCGTGCGGGCTGAGTGTGACGTGTGCGGGGTGAGTGTGGCGCGTGCGGGCTGAGTGTGACTGAGTGTGGCGCGCGCGGGCTGAGTGTGACTGAGTGTGACTGAGTGTGGCGCGCGCGGGCTGAGTGTGACGCGCGGGCTGAGTGTGACGCGCGCGGGCTGAGTGTGACGCGCGCGGGCTTAGTGTGACTGAGTGTGACGCGCGCGGGCTGAGTGTGACGCGCGCGGGCTTAGTGTGACGCGCGCGGGCTGAGTGTGACGCGCGCGGGCTGAGTGTGACGCGCGCGGGCTGAGTGTGACGCGCGGGCTTAGTGTGACGCGCGCGGGCTGAGTGTGACGCGCGGACTGAGTGTGACGCGCGCGGGCTGAGTGTGACGCGCGCGGGCTGAGTGTGACGCGCGCGGGCTTAGTGTGACGCGCGCGGGCTTAGTGTGACGCGCGCGGGCTGAGTGTGACGCGCGCGGGCTGAGTGTGACGCGCGGGCTTAGTGTGACGCGCGGGCTTAGTGTGACGCGCGCGGGCTGAGTGTGACGCGCGCGGGCTTAGTGTGACGCGCGCGGGCTGAGTGTGACGCGCGCGGGCTGAGTGTGACGCGCGCGGGCTGAGTGTGACGCGCGGGCTGAGTGTGACGCGCGCGGGCTGAGTGTGACGCGCGCGGGCTGAGTGTGACGCGCGCGGGCTGAGTGTGACGCGCGCGGGCTTAGTGTGACGCGCGCGGGCTGAGTGTGACGCTGAAATCTCCGATAATCCTCTGACCTCTGTCCTCGTGTCGTTTCCTCTGTCCTCGTGTCGTTTCCTCTGTCCTCATGCCGTTTCCTCGTCTCCTGGAGTCGTGTTTTGTTTCTCATGTTTCACTCACAAACCTGCAGATTTAACACGAGTTCTTCTCTCACACTGAAAACACTCTGTTTCACCTCGTGATGTCATCATGTGGTGATACAGGAAGTGCTCCACTGTGTTTTTAAACTCCACACACCTTCACTAGAATCATTTGGATCATTTCAGTCCTGGAGTCGCCGATCTCGACTGAATTAAAGGGAAAAGTTCACTGTTCACTTGATGACATCACGAGGTGGAACAGAGTGTTTGGAGCTTTGGAGATGTTACAGACGAATAATAAAGAGTTCCTCAAACATGAGAATGAAACAAACACGACTCCAGGTGTTTGAGGAGGAACATCGTTAGAACTTGACGCTCACAGGGGTCAGTCCGTGTGATTCTTTAAACGTTCATTTTGATCATAAACCTGAAACGAGAAAAAACAAATATAAAGTTTTAAAGTGTCCAGGTCCAGGTCCAGGTCCAGGTCCAGGTCTTTGTGGATTGTGGTTTTTATCCGTGTGTTTGTATTTGGACAGAAAAGAGGAAAGTTTCAGCCACAGTTTCTCTGAGAAGCTCCACTGTCCAATTTATTATTGTAAATGTGAAAGTCTCGTCTCGTTCTCGTGGACACCGTGTCTTTTGTCCTTCAGGGACCTGGTTGGACATTGAACCATAAACGTCCCCGCAGGACGTCCCCGCACAAACACGTTTAAGGACATTTCACGTTTGAATTCATATTTTGTTTTTTCTGTTTCAGGTTTCCCACGATTTACTTTTACGCCGCCGGGAGGAAAGATGAGCCTGTGCACTACGAGGTCAGAGGTCACACACACTAGCTGTTTCCCAATTCAGAGAGTGCACGGTTCGGAGTGTGGTCTCAGTCTGCAGTCGAGGCGGTGCATACTCGCTGAGCCCTGAGTTCAGTCCGGGGATCACATGTCCGTCTGTGAAATAGAACAGGTCCCGCCTCAGCTCAATGAGCCGGGTGGTCTGCTCCTTGTTCCCTAAAGACAAAAATATTATACTATTGCGACTAGTAATACTTGGAATTGGGACATGGCCAATGTTCCCCCTAATTTTTAATGTGTCTGACACACTAACTCCACATCCGAAATTTTTAATTTAATAATAATAATAATAATAAAATAATAATAATAATAATAATAAAATAATAATAATAATAATAATAATCATAATTTTTAATGTGTCTGAGCAAACACACTAACTCCCTGAGCACTCCTTGGATCCCTGTGCACGACATCCTAAATGCCCCCCCCCCCCCCCCGCGCAGCTCGCACTTTGCAGATATAAAAAAATGACCCCGCAGCTAAATAAAAAGCGGAGATCCGCTAAAAGCTCTTTCATCCTTGATTTACAGTGCATAGGTTTTCTTGTGCGCTGAGAATGTGCGAGAAGTGCACAGCTTAGAGTAAACGTTGGACATGGCGACACTGTAGAATATCCAGCATTACAACAGCAAAGGAAATATAGAAGTGTAAGGGGAAAAGCATGTGAACGGTAATACAGGTGCCGTGATCTATGCCGTTACGGCTACCGTCACACATGTTTAGCGTAGTTTATGAAGAGTTTCATGTAGCATAGTTGTAGGTGAGGTGAACCAGTACGTATATTTTATAGTGACGTCGCAACTGTCACATGGCGATGTTGCTGGCGAGTCGGTCTTTGTAGTCATATATCCTCCCGCGCTGTGCATGCTGGGGCTTTTGAGTGTGCGAAGCGTGCATGTTTGCACGCTTGGTCCACGCCCCGATTTCCATGGAAACGACTGCGCTGTTCAGACCCCGTGTTAACTGTGCAGGGGACAAAAACGAAATGGAACAGCAGTTGTCGCGCCGGATATGACGCACATCCCCCTCCAAGCACGCTCCGAACCGTGCACTCTCTGAATTAGGAAACGGCTACTGACACGTAAACACACGACTGCAAACAGAAAGTGAGCAAAAAGGGAGTGAGCACGGCCGTGACCGGGCTCCACGGAACCGGGCTCCACTTCAGTTTGTGTGGAAAAGCTCTACAGGAGCCTGGGACTTCATTTTATCTGTTAATAAATTCTGAATAAATCAAATAACTGGTGTAATCCTGTAGCTGGCCTCAGTGAGGCTCACTGTTCCATGTTGGTTTTTCAGGGTCCTCGAGAAGTGAAGGAGCTGCTCAAGTTCCTCCAAAGAGAAGCTTCACACACTTTAAGAATGAAAGGATCAAGGAACGAACTGTAGGAGACAAAGGAGGAGAGGAGAGGAGACAAAGGAGGAGAGAGGAGAGGAGACAAGGAGAGAGGAGAGGAGACAAGGAGAGAGGAGAGGAGAGAAGGATACAAAGGAGGAGAGAGGAGAGGAGACAAGGAGAGAGGAGAGGAGACAAGGAGAGAGGAGAGGAGACGAGGAGAGAGGAGAGAAGGAGACAAAGGAGGAGAGAGGAGAGGAGACAAGGAGAGAGGAGAGAAGGATACAAAGGAGGAGAGGAGAGGAGACAAGGAGAGAGGAGAGGAGAGAAGGAGACAAAGGAGGAGAGAGGAGAGGAGACAAGGAGAGAGGGGAGGAGACAAGGAGAGAGGAGAGGAGAGAAGGAGACAAAGGAGGAGAGAGGAGAGGAGACAAGGAGAGAAGAGGAGAGAAGGAGAGAAAGGAGGAGAGGAGACAAAGAGAGGAGACAAGGAGAGGAGACAAGGAGAGAGGAGAGGAGACAAGGAGAGAGGAGACAAGGAGAGAGGAGACAAGGAGAGAAGAGAGGAGACAAGGAGAGAGGAGAGGAGACAAGGAGAGAAGAGAGGAGACAAGGAGAGAGGAGAGGAGACAAGGAGAGAGGAGAGGAGACAAAGGAGAGAAGAGAGGAGACAAGGAGACAAAGGAGGAGAGGAGACAAGGAGAGGAGATGAGGAGAGGAGACAAGGAGAGAAGAGAGGAGACAAGGAGAGAGGAGAGGAGACAAAGGAGGAGAGAGGAGAGGAGACAAGGAGAGAAGAGAGGATACAAGGAGACAAAGGAGGAGAGGAGAGAGGAGAGGAGACAAGGAGAGGAGAGAGGAGACAAGGAGAGGAGACAAAGGAGGAGAGGAGACAAGGAGAGAAGAGAGGAGACAAAGGAGGAGAGGAGACAAGGAGAGAGGAGAGGAGACAAGGAGAGGAGAGAGGAGACAAGGAGAGGAGAGAGGAGACAAGGAGAGGAGAAGAGGAGAGGAGAGAAGAGAGGAGACAAGGAGAGAGGAGAGGAGACAAGGAGAGAGGAGAGGATACAAGGAGACAAAGGAGGAGAGGAGACAAGGAGAGGAGAGGAGACAAGGAGAGAGGAGAGGAAACAAGGAGAGAGGAGAGGAGACGAGGAGAGAGGAGGGGAGACAAGGAGAGGCGAGGGGAGACGAAAGAGGAGAGGAGCCAAGGAGAGGGGAGAGGAGACAAGGAGAGAAGAGAGGAGACAAGGAGACAAAGGAGGAGAGAGGAGAGGAGACAAGGAGAGAAGAGAGGAGACAAGGAGACAAAGGAGGAGAGAGGAGAGGAGACAAGGATAGCGGAGAGGAGACAAGGAGACGAGACAAGGAGACGAGGATGAACTCTCAAAAGGAACAGTCCAGTTCCTGTTTCAGCGTCGGAAACGAGGAAAGGAAACAAGGACGCTCTGCTGAAGGAACTCCTCGTTTCAAACGGACGAGCGTCGGGTTTGTGTTTTTGTTCAAACGCTGCATCACTGATTTAAACGTTTAAACGACAAACTGAAATAATTCACGTTTACGGACTTTTGAACTTCAGCGGCGGACATCGTCTCCACAGTTTTATGATTTATGTAATTTGACTTTGTGTTTCCAAATGGTTTATGTATTTATTTTTATGTATTTATTTTTATGTATTTATTTTTTTATTTTTATGTATTTATTTTTATGTATTTATTTTTTTATGTATTTATTTTTATGTATTTATTTGGATAATTTATTATTTATGTTGAAAATACCTTTAATAAATGTGACTCTTATAAAACAATTATTGTGAATATTAAATTTACATTTAGAAGAACATTCTGATGTTCCTCCAAACGCTCTGTTCCACCTCGTGATGTCATCAAGTGAACAGCTCCTTCAGTTCAGTCGAGATCGGCGACTCCAGGACTGAAATGATTCTAGTGAACTCGTGCTGAATCTGCAGGTTTGTAACGTGTGAAGGAAACAAAAATATCCTTAAATGGGTTCGTTCTTTATAAAACTTCTTTTATTAAAACTTCTACAAAATTATTTGACGGATAAAAGGCTAATCCTGTTCAGCGTCGCCATCCTTTCTCGATCTGCTCTCTGATTGGTTGATTTCTGTATCAGTCACCCGTCTCTTGCCTCTGATTGGCCACGGCGCTGACAGGTTGTCCTCGCCCCGCCTCTCTGGCCCTGTTCTCGCCGCTGATTGGTCTGCGGCGCTCCCCTTCCTCTCGAAGCTTCCAGGCCGGGTCAGTGTCAAAGATGTTCGGGCAGCAGGTTTTAGTCCTCAGTGAGTAAAAACTCTTTACACTCTTTTTTACAAACATTTTATTTCATTGTTTAACTGGAGCAGAACCGGCCCCGCGGGGTTTGGGAGCCCCAGGCCGCGGGGAAAGGCGTGAGAGCTCCCGGAACATGTGGATAGGGTGACCACCGGCATTAAACAGGAAAGGAGGACACTTGTGTCCAAAAAGGAGGACAAAGGCCCTAAAGTGAGGACACCTTGTTTTTTTGTTTGTTTTGTTTTCCCTCGGGGGGGGGGGGGGGGTCCGAGTGTTATTATTAATAATAATAATAATTATTATTATTATTATTATTATTATTATTAACGAGGTCCAACGTGCTCCATAAGCATAAGAAATCCAGGGTTCTCTACAAATGCACTCTGACCCGGAGTCACGTGCACTCTGACCCGGAGTCACGTGCACACTGACCCGGCGCCACGTGCACTCTGACCCGGAGTCACGTGCACGCTGACCCGGAGTCACGTGCACTCTGAGTTAAAATTTTTTCACCGGCTGGTTAGCTCAACTGGTAAGTCACTGACTTTCCCCCTGGGGGTTGTGGGTTCAAATCCCCCCCGGGCAATGAGCTAACCAGTGTGGGTCCTTGGGCAAGGCCCTTCACGGTACTGCCCCCCGGGCGCCGGAAAAAAAAAAAAAAGATGGCTGCTCACTGCTCCTGAAAAAAGGATGGGTCAAATGCAGAAGTCAAATTTCTCCCGTGTGTCATTGTGTGTGAGACCAATAAAGGCCAATAGGCCAAGGCTTAATCTAATCTTAATCTTAAATGCGAATGGTAGGTCACTCATTGTGATCATTTGTTCTCCTGGGCCTTCACACTGTCAAGGGGCATTTTTTTGTCTCCTTTTCAAACTCTCCTGCAGCGTGAGCTGACTCGTCTTTGGCTGGTTGCCTGTAACTCGCTGTATTGTGTCAGGTGTTTGTTTTTGAGGTGTCGTATCGGTTTGTTGTGTTAAATGTCGCCCTTTCCTTTCCACCCCTCACAATCCCAAGTTTACATATCCCACCGTTTGTTATGGCAATGTTGTCGTCATCAACTTTATAGTATTTCCAGACCCAGACATACTCGCCAAACATTATAGCGTTCTTATAGCGCTCATTATAGCGCTCTTCTTATCTCCTCTGTACTCGCGCTTTGCGCTTCGAGCTGCTTCCGTGTATTTAACCAATATCATGTCCTGCCGCACGTGTTGATGTTTCTGTGTGAAGTCTGACTCTGTGCCACCGCATAACCATAGATCTCATCTAGGATATGTTAAAAAATAATAAGAATACTTGCTACTAGCAAGTGTAAATAATGGGTGGGGATTTATGACGATTTATGCAACGTGGGCGACGAGAGTCCGAAAGGAGGACAAAATGTAAAAAAGGAGGACACGTGACAGACGGCCGGACAGACAGCTCTAAAACCGGACTGTCCGGACGAAATCCGGACGAATGGTCACCCTAACTGTGGCTCCTAAAGCAGCAGCGAGCTAATGCTAAACTGTTAGCATCCCCATTAATTTTCAATGGATCGGCGGCTAACAGCTAACAGCTGCGTGTTTGTGCTAATGCTAATGCTAACACGTTAGTCAGGATTTTATTCAGAATAACGTTATTTCCACGGTTTATAATAAATGATGCATGAGTGTGTTTTCCAAACTCAGCCTAAAGACGTTCGCTTTTAGCATCTTTAGCCCCGTGTCTTTGTTTACTGTGCTTTTGTCCCGTTAAACTCGGGGTTTTTACAGTATTTGAGGCTCTTTCAGCGCTGAAACAGAAGCTGGAATCATCCTGAAACATGAGTGTAAAGTGAAACGTGTGTAAAATGAGTGTGAAGCAGGGCTCTCAAGTTTTGAAGATTGCTATGAGTGAGATTTCTGAGGAGCGGAAGGGGGGGGGGGCATTTTTTCCTGAGGAGGGGGGGGGGGGGGGTGCGAGCAGTAGTCGAGTTATAAAATGAAACCAGGGGGGATGGTGGAAGGGCAGGGCAGAATTAGAAGGTACTTTGTTAATATGGAAATGCTTTTATAACTAAAAGTCCATATTATCATTCCATAATGCACAGGATAATATGTTATCACACACAGTCTTGGTTTAGTCTTGGTTTAGTCCTGGTTTAGACCTGTTTTAGACCTGTTTTAGTCCTGGCTTAGTCTTGGTTTAGACCTGGTTTAGTTTTGGTTTAGTCCCGGTTTAGTCCTGGTTTAGACCCGGTTTAGATCTGGTTTAGTCTGGGCTTAGTCCTGGTTTAGACCTGGTTTAGTCCTAGTTTAGACCTGGTTTAGTCCTGGTTTAGACCCGGTTTAGATCTGGTTTAGTCTTGGCTTAGTCCTGGTTTAGACCTGGTTTAGTCCTGGCTTAGTCTTGGTTTAGACCTGGTTTAGTTTTGGTTAAGTCCTGGTTTAGTCCCGGTTTAGTGCTGGTTTAGACCCGGTTTAGATCTGGTTTAGTCTTGGCTTAGTCCTGGTTTAGACCTGGTTTAGTCCTGGCTTAGTCTTGGTTTAGACCTGGTTTAGTTTTGGTTAAGTCCTGGTTTAGTCCTGGTTTAGTCCTGGTTTAGTCCTGGTTTAGACCCGGTTTAGATCTGGTTTAGTCTTGGCTTAGTCCTGGTTTAGCCCCTGGTTTAGCCCCTGGTTTAGTCCCTGGTTTAGTCCCTGGTTTAGTCCTGGTTTAGTCCCTGGTTTAGTCCCTGGTTTAGCCCCTGGTTTAGTCCCGGGTTTAGTCCCTGGTTTAGCCCTGGTTTAGTCCCTGGTTTAGTCCCTGGTTTAGTCCTGGTTTAGCCCTGGTTTAGCCCCTGGTTTAGTCCCGGGTTTAGTCCCTGGTTTAGCCCTGGTTTAGTCCCTGGTTTAGTCCCTGGTTTAGTCCTGGTTTAGCCCTGGTTTAGCCCTGGTTTAGCCCTGGTTTAGTCCCTGGTTTAGTCCTGGTTTAGTCCCTGGTTTAGTCCTGGTTTAGTCCCTGGTTTAGCCCCTGGTTTAGTCCCTGGTTTAGCCCCTGGTTTAGCCCCTGGTTTAGCCCTGGTTTAGTCCCTGGTTTAGTCCCTGGTTTAGTCCCTGGTTTAGTCCTGGTTTAGTCCTGGTTTAGTCCCTGGTTTAGCCCCTGGTTTAGCCCCTGGTTTAGTCCCTGGTTTAGTCCTGGTTTAGTCCTGGTTTAGCCCCTGGTTTAGTCCCTGGTTTAGTCCCTGGTTTAGTCCTGGTTTAGTCCTGGTTTAGTCCTGGTTTAGCCCCTGGTTTAGTCCTGGTTTAGACCCGGTTTAGATCTGGTTTAGTCCCTGGTTTAGTCCCTGGTTTAGTCCTGGTTTAGCCCTGGTTTAGACCCGGTTTAGATCTGGTTTAGTCTTGGCTTAGTCCTGGTTTAGCCCCTGGTTTAGCCCCTGGTTTAGTCCCTGGTTTAGTCCTGGTTTAGTCCCTGGTTTAGTCCCTGGTTTAGCCCCTGGTTTAGTCCCGGGTTTAGTCCCTGGTTTAGCCCTGGTTTAGTCCCTGGTTTAGTCCCTGGTTTAGTCCTGGTTTAGCCCTGGTTTAGCCCCTGGTTTAGTCCCGGGTTTAGTCCCTGGTTTAGCCCTGGTTTAGTCCCTGGTTTAGTCCCTGGTTTAGTCCTGGTTTAGCCCTGGTTTAGCCCTGGTTTAGCCCTGGTTTAGTCCCTGGTTTAGTCCTGGTTTAGTCCCTGGTTTAGTCCTGGTTTAGTCCCTGGTTTAGCCCCTGGTTTAGTCCCTGGTTTAGCCCCTGGTTTAGCCCCTGGTTTAGCCCTGGTTTAGTCCCTGGTTTAGTCCTGGTTTAGTCCCTGGTTTAGTCCTGGTTTAGTCCTGGTTTAGTCCCTGGTTTAGCCCCTGGTTTAGCCCCTGGTTTAGTCCCTGGTTTAGTCCCTGGTTTAGTCCTGGTTTAGTCCTGGTTTAGCCCCTGGTTTAGTCCCTGGTTTAGTCCCTGGTTTAGTCCTGGTTTAGTCCTGGTTTAGTCCTGGTTTAGCCCCTGGTTTAGCCCCTGGTTTAGTCCCTGGTTTAGTCCCTGGTTTAGTCCTGGTTTAGTCCCTGGTTTAGTCCCTGGTTTAGTCCTGGTTTAGTCCTGGTTTAGCCCCTGGTTTAGCCCCTGGTTTAGCCCCTGGTTTAGTCCTGGTTTAGTCCCTGGTTTAGTCCCTGGTTTAGTCCTGGTTTAGTCCCTGGTTTAGCCCCTGGTTTAGCCCCTGGTTTAGCCCCTGGTTTAGTCCCTGGTTTAGTCCCTGGTTTAGTCCCTGGTTTAGCCCCTGGTTTAGTCCTGGTTTAGCCCCTGGTTTAGCCCCTGGTTTAGTCCCTGGTTTAGTCCCTGGTTTAGCCCCTGGTTTAGTCCCTGGTTTAGTCCCTGGTTTAGTCACTGGTTTAGTACTGGTTTAGCCCTGGTTTAGTCCCTGGTTTAGTCCTGGTTTAGTCCCTGGTTTAGTCCCTGGTTTAGTCCCTGGTTTAGTCCTGGTTTAGTCCCTGGTTTAGTCCTGGTTTAGTCCCTGGTTTAGTCCCTGGTTTAGCCCTTGGTTTAGTCCCTGGTTTAGCCCCTGGTTTAGTCCTGGTTTAGCCCTGGTTTAGTCCCTGGTTTAGTCCCTGGTTTAGCCCTTGGTTTAGTCCCTGGTTTAGCCCCTGGTTTAGCCCCTGGTTTAGTCCCGGGTTTAGTCCCTGGTTTAGCCCTGGTTTAGTCCCTGGTTTAGTCCCTGGTTTAGTCCTGGTTTAGCCCTGGTTTAGCCCTGGTTTAGCCCTGGTTTAGTCCCTGGTTTAGTCCTGGTTTAGTCCCTGGTTTAGTCCTGGTTTAGTCCCTGGTTTAGCCCCTGGTTTAGTCCCTGGTTTAGCCCCTGGTTTAGCCCCTGGTTTAGCCCTGGTTTAGTCCCTGGTTTAGTCCTGGTTTAGTCCCTGGTTTAGTCCTGGTTTAGTCCTGGTTTAGTCCCTGGTTTAGCCCCTGGTTTAGCCCCTGGTTTAGTCCCTGGTTTAGTCCCTGGTTTAGTCCTGGTTTAGTCCTGGTTTAGCCCCTGGTTTAGCCCCTGGTTTAGTCCCTGGTTTAGTCCTGGTTTAGTCCTGGTTTAGCCCCTGGTTTAGCCCCTGGTTTAGCCCCTGGTTTAGTCCCTGGTTTAGTCCCTGGTTTAGTCCTGGTTTAGTCCCTGGTTTAGTCCCTGGTTTAGTCCTGGTTTAGTCCTGGTTTAGCCCCTGGTTTAGCCCCTGGTTTAGCCCCTGGTTTAGTCCTGGTTTAGTCCCTGGTTTAGTCCCTGGTTTAGTCCTGGTTTAGTCCTGGTTTAGTCCCTGGTTTAGTCCCTGGTTTAGTCCTGGTTTAGTCCCTGGTTTAGTCCCTGGTTTAGTCCTGGTTTAGCCCCTGGTTTAGCCCCTGGTTTAGCCCTGGTTTAGTCCCTGGTTTAGTCCTGGTTTAGTCCCTGGTTTAGTCCTGGTTTAGTCCTGGTTTAGTCCCTGGTTTAGCCCCTGGTTTAGCCCCTGGTTTAGTCCCTGGTTTAGTCCCTGGTTTAGTCCTGGTTTAGCCCCTGGTTTAGTCCCTGGTTTAGTCCCTGGTTTAGTCCTGGTTTAGTCCTGGTTTAGCCCCTGGTTTAGCCCCTGGTTTAGCCCCTGGTTTAGTCCCTGGTTTAGTCCCTGGTTTAGTCCTGGTTTAGTCCCTGGTTTAGTCCCTGGTTTAGTCCTGGTTTAGTCCTGGTTTAGCCCCTGGTTTAGCCCCTGGTTTAGCCCCTGGTTTAGTCCTGGTTTAGTCCCTGGTTTAGTCCCTGGTTTAGTCCTGGTTTAGTCCCTGGTTTAGCCCCTGGTTTAGTCCCTGGTTTAGTCCCTGGTTTAGTCCCTGGTTTAGCCCCTGGTTTAGTCCTGGTTTAGCCCCTGGTTTAGTCCCTGGTTTAGTCCCTGGTTTAGCCCCTGGTTTAGTCCCTGGTTTAGTCCCTGGTTTAGTCACTGGTTTAGTACTGGTTTAGCCCTGGTTTAGTCCCTGGTTTAGTCCTGGTTTAGTCCCTGGTTTAGTCCCTGGTTTAGTCCCTGGTTTAGTCCTGGTTTAGTCCCTGGTTTAGTCCTGGTTTAGTCCCTGGTTTAGTCCCTGGTTTAGCCCTTGGTTTAGTCCCTGGTTTAGCCCCTGGTTTAGTCCTGGTTTAGCCCTGGTTTAGTCCCTGGTTTAGTCCCTGGTTTAGCCCTTGGTTTAGTCCCTGGTTTAGCCCCTGGTTTAGTCCCTGGTTTAGTCCCTGGTTTAGTCCCTGGTTTAGTCCTGGTTTAGTCCCTGGTTTAGTCCTGGTTTAGCCCCTGGTTTAGTCCCTGGTTTAGTCCCTGGTTTAGTCCCTGGTTTAGTCCTGGTTTAGCCCCTGGTTTAGCCCCTGGTTTAGTCCCTGGTTTAGTCCTGGTTTAGTCCTGGTTTAGTCCTGGTTTAGCCCCTGGTTTAGCCCCTGGTTTAGTCCCTGGTTTAGTCCCTGGTTTAGTCCCTGGTTTAGTCCTGGTTTAGCCCCTGGTTTAGCCCCTGGTTTAGTCCTGGTTTAGTCCCTGGTTTAGTCCCTGGTTTAGTCCCTGGTTTAGTCCCTGGTTTAGCCCCTGGTTTAGCCCCTGGTTTAGCCCCTGGTTTAGTCCCTGGTTTAGTCCCTGGTTTAGCCCCTGGTTTAGTCCCTGGTTTAGTCCCTGGTTTAGCCCTGGTTTAGTCCCTGGTTTAGTCCCTGGTTTAGTCCTGGTTTAGCCCTGGTTTAGCCCTGGTTTAGTCCCTGGTTTAGTCCCTGGTTTAGTCCTGGTTTAGTCCCTGGTTTAGCCACCAGGACCTCCTCGTTCCTCACCAGGACCTCCTCGTTCCTCACCTGGCTCTCTCTTTTCTTGTACTCCAGTCGAGCAGTACGATTCTTGGGTTCTTGATGTTGCGTTTCATTCTGGGGTGAGTCACATCTTTGTTGATCATGACTCCTCTGAGGACATACGAGTCCTCGATGAATCCTCCTGGCACCTGACACCACAAAAAACATCACACTTTAAAACGCCACCTCCCGCCACCTTTCAACAGCGCTTCTCTCCGTCCTCCTCACCTTCTCCACTTTGGCGTACTTCTTGATGTCAATCTCCTTGCGTCCGTTCTCCTCCAGCTCCACGGTCTTGACGGCGTCGAGAGCGATGGAGCAGGCGAGGTCAGACCAGCGGCTCAGAGCTTTGGTGTTTATGGCCGAGTGGATGATCTTCAGCATCATGGAGCGGTCTGAGGTGTCCACGGGAACGCTGGACATGGGGTGAGAGCGGGGTCAGAGGGAGGTCAGAGGGAGGTCAGGGTCAGGGGGAGGTCAGAGGGAGGTCAGGGGGAGGTCGGGGTCAGAGGGAGGTACCTGATCTCTTTGAGTGCGTCCAGCATGTCGTCCAGAGCTTTCCTGTAGGCTCCGGTGATCACTGTGGGGTGCATCTGCTGCTCCCAAGAACTGCTCGGCCACAGAGAGCATCTCCCCAGCTGAGGACAGAAAGAGGTCAGGGTCAGAGCGAGGTCAGGGTCAGAGCGAGGTCAGAGCGGGGTCAGGGTCAGAGCGAGGTCAGGGTCAGAGCGAGGTCAGAGTGAGGACAGAGCGAGGTCAGGGTCAGAGCGAGGTCAGAGCGGGGTCAGGGTCAGAGCGAGGTCAGGGTCGGAGTGAGGTCAGAGCGGGGTCAGGGTCAGAGCGAGGTCAGAGTCAGCGAGGTCAGGGTCAGAGCGGGGTCAGAGCGGGGCCAGGATCAGAGAGGGGTCAGGGTCAGAGCGGGGTCAGGGTCAGGGTGGGGTCAGGGTCAGAGCGAGGTCAGGGTCAGAGCGAGGTCAGGGTCAGAGTCAGGTTCAGAGCGGGGTCAGGGTCAGAGCGGGGTCAGGGTCAGAGCGAGGTCAGGGTCAGAGCGGGGTCAGGGTCAGTGCGGGGTCAGGGTCAGAGGGTTAGGGTTAGGGTTGGGGTTGGGGTTAGGGTCAGAAACAGTATGAGAAGCCCGTCCACGGTTAGCAGAGGGTGGTGCACGGGCCCTCATACGGCCGGGGAAACGCTGATCCCCCCTACCACGTTCAACCCAAGGTCTCGGCCCAAGAGACCGTTGGCGTGGGCGTCCGTAGTGGACACGTTTCCACTCGGACATGTTAAGTTTAGTTTAATATTTTTTTGTTTTGTTTTTGTTTTATTGTTTTAAATTAAAGTTTTTTTTTTAGAAAAAAGGAAAACAAAAACAAATTTGAAAAAAGGTGCCCAGAAACGACGTTTCGGCCAGCAATCTGGCCTTCTTCAGGCTTTTGGGCACGAAAAAGTCTGTCCTTTGTAAGCTGTGCGAGAGATGTTGTCTGTTCGGGCAGCTACAGAGAAATGAGCAGTGCGGAGAAAGGGAACACGCCCAGTGCGGAGAAAGGGAACACGTCCAGTGCGGAGAAAGGGAACACGTCCAGAAAGGGAACACGTCCAGTGCGGAGAAAGGGAACACGTCAGAGCGGGGTCAAGGTCAGAGCAGGGTCAGGGTCAGAGTGAGGTCAGGGTCAGAGCGAGGTCAGAGCGAGGTCAGGGTCAGAGCGAGGTCAGGGTCAGAGCGAGGTCAGAGCAGGGTCAGGGTCAGAGCGAGGTCAGGGTCAGAGCGAGGTCAGAGCGGGGTCAGGGTCAGAGCGAGGTCAGGGTCAGAGCGAGGTCAGAGCGGGGTCAGGGTCAGAGCGAGGTCAGGGTCAGAGCGAGGTCAGAGCGGGGTCAGGGTCAGAGCGAGGTCAGGGTCAGAGCGGGGTCAGGGTCAGCGATGTCAGAGCGAGGTCAGAGTCAGAGCGAGGTCAGGGTCAGAGTGAGGTCAGGGTCAGAGCGGGGTCAGGGTCAGAGCAAGGTCAGGGTCAGAGCGGGGTCAGGGTCAGAGCGAGGTCAGAGCGAGGTCAGGGTCAGAGCGGGGTCAGGGTCAGAGCGAGGTCAGGGTCAGAGCGGGGTCAGGGTCAGAGTGGGGTCAGGGTCAGAGCGGGGTCAGGGTCAGAGTGGGGTCAGGGACAGAGCGAGGACAGGGACAGAGTGGGGTCAGGGTCAGAGCGGGGTCAGGGTGGGGTCAGGGTGAGGGCGAGAGCGGGGCCAGAGCGGGGCCAGGGTCAGAGCGGGGTCAGGGTCAGAGCGGGGTCAGAGCGGGGCCAGGATCAGACAGTGGTCAGGGTCAGAGCGGGGTCAGGGTCAGGGTGGGGTCAGGGTCAGAGCGAGGTCAGGGTCAGAGCGAGGTCAGGGTCAGAGTCAGGTTCAGAGCGGGGTCAGGGTCAGAGCGGGGTCAGGGTCAGAGCGAGGTCAGGGTCAGAGCGGGGTCAGGGTCAGAGCGGGGTCAGGGTCAGAGGGTTAGGGTTAGGGTTGGGGTTGGGGTTAGGGTCAGAAACAGTATGAGAAGCCCGTCCACGGTTAGCAGAGGGTGGTGCACGGGCCCTCATACGGCCGGGGAAACGCTGATCCCCCCTACCACGTTCAACCCAAGGTCTCGGCCCAAGAGACCGTTGGCGTGGGCGTCCGTAGTGGACACGTTTCCACTCGGACATGTTAAGTTTAGTTTAATATTTTTTTGTTTTGTTTTTGTTTTATTTTGTTTTAAATTAAAGGTTTTTTTTAGAAAAAAGGAAAACAAAAACAAATTTGAAAAAAGGTGCCCAGAAACGACGTTTCGGCCAGCAATCTGGCCTTCTTCAGGCTTTTGGGCACGAAAAAGTCTGTCCTTTGTAAGCTGTGCGAGAGATGTTGTCTGTTCGGGCAGCTACAGAGAAATGAGCAGTGCGGAGAAAGGGAACACGCCCAGTGCGGAGAAAGGGAACACGTCCAGAAAGGGAACACGTCCAGTGCGGAGAAAGGGAACACGCCCAGTGCGGAGAAAGGGAACACGCCCAGTGCGGAGAAAGGGAACACGCCCAGTGCGGAGAAAGGGAACACGCCCAGTGCGGAGAAAGGGAACACGTCCAGAAAGGGAACACGTCCAGTGCGGAGAAAGGGAACACGTCCAGTGCGGAGAAAGGGAACACGTCCAGTGCGGGTCACTGTGCGGGAACACATGTCCCGCTCATCGAACAGGTGCGGGAGGGGCCAAAACACACACTCAGAGGCTCCAATACAACTGTGCATTTTTCTAAAAGGCTATTTTTTCTCTGGATCTGATTTTAATCAATTTTAATCAATTTTATCCAATGAATCTAAGAATATGAAATTTTGAGAAGAGCCAACTTATTTAAAAAACCTTTTAACAATTATTTTACCAATTGTACCTCTGAATCATGTAAACTGTGTTCCAGATGATCTCCAATCATGTTTTTGAGAAATCCAATCATGTATTTTGTTCTTTGAGAAACCCAATCATGTTTATTGTTGTTTAAGATAACCAATCATGTTTTTTGGTCAACAAAAGCAATAGGTCAAGGTCCAAGAATCAGGCATAGGGTTAGAATTGGTTAGGGTTAGGCCTAGGGTCCGAATTGGTTAAATTTAGGGCCAGGGGTAGGGCCGGGTTAGATTAGGGCAAGTCCTGTGTCTGGTGAGATTTAGGGACTTGGTCCTAAGTCTGGTTAGATTTAGGCAGTAGGTCCAAAGTCTGGTTGGATTCAGGCACCTAGCCCTGTGTCTGGTTAGGTTTAGGCAAGGTAGGAAATGAAATCAACACAATTAATTTAATCCCTTAGGATATTTTGTATCCAAAAGAAAAATCCATTTCTTCTGAACCTCCTTTCTCTCCACTGTAGTCCAAAAAATATTGCTCTGAAGTCCACAAATTCTCACAGAAGACAAACCATGGGACAGAAAATGAGAGATTAAAGGAGAAGGCTTGTCACATGGAAAGGGAGTGTTTCTATAGTCTGAGATTTTTTGTTTGTGTTGAAGCATACAAATATTAAGTGAGTTTTTTGTAGCTCCCATGTACTGTGTACCACATTCAGAGCAAAAGATTAAATAAACACAACTGTATGAATTTGGAGTAAAAAATTGTGTTATTTGGAAAATGACCTTTGACCGTCTATTTTGAACATATTGTTTGTGGATAAAAATGTCCTTAAGTAGATTAGGTCTATGGATAGATCGTAAAGATCTTAGTTTAGCCCTGACCAAATAGTCCTGTAAATTGAGACCTCTCCTATACGCTGAAATGACTCTGTGATGTGGCAAAAGGCCTTGTTCAAATATCAGTGTTTATAGTTCTGTTTTAAAGTATTATGTATTCGCCTGGCTATCGTAGAATATGTGGTAATAATGGGAATCAAATTCTTGTCCTGTTCTCTGATCCTAGGGGTATTAAATGTGAGTAAGCATTCCTTTAAAAAGGATTTTGAATAACCTCTTTTATACAAGGCCTTGAAAAAGGGTTATGCAGGCAGGTCGAGAATCTGTCAGGCGTATTATGTATTCGCCTGGCCATCGTAGAATATGTGGTAATAATGGGAATCAAATTCTTGTCCTGTTCTCTGATCCTAGGGGTATTAAATGTGAGTAAGCATTCCTTTAAAAAGGATTTTGAATAACCTATTTTATACAAGGCCTTGAAAAAGGGTTATGCAGGCAGGTCGAGAATCTGTCCCCGGCCGATACCAGAAATCAGACACACAGCCAGGTACCTATTCACGGGTTTATATTCCGGCACAAAGCATCTGGGAGGTCAGACACCGACCAGAAACATCCCTATGACAAGCACCCGTCCCTGGGATCAAAGATTAATGATCAATGTCAGCTTTATTGTCAATTCTGCCATGTGTTCAACATACAGTGATTCGAAATTACGTTTCTCTCTGGCCAGGTAGTGCAAAAAAAGACAGTGTACAAGATACAATATAAAGACAAAACACACTGACCCAGAGGTCTGGGGTCAAGCCCCTGGAGGTCCCCTAAACCGAAATATTTTGACTGGGAAAGGTGCTTCTCACCCAGGCATAAGTTGTGGGAGAGCCCCCCTGGGTGTCTGGAAGCCTGGGTCTAACTACCAGGGTGGGCCCTAAACCGAAATATTTTGACCGGGAAAGGTGCTTCTCACCTGGGCATGAGTTGTGGAAATGTCCCCCTGGGTGTCTGGAAGCCTGGGTCTAACTACCGGGGGGGGGGCCTAAACCGAAATATTTTGACCGGGAAAGGTGCTTCTCACCTGGGCATGAGTTGTGGGAGAGCCCCCCTGGTTGTCTGGAAGCCTGGGGCTACGTACCAGGAAGGGCCCTGGACCAAAATATTTTGACCGGGAAAGGTGCTTCTCACCCGTGCATAAGTTGTGGGAGAGCCCCCCTGGGTGTCTGGAAGCCATTTCTCCAGTGTCAGATCAATAAAGTCACTTCTTTCCATAAACTGCAAAAGAATCTGCATAAAAGAAGTCTGGGGTCATTAACAACTGCCCTTTACTGTTAACTACCTTAACTAATTAACTGTTAGTAATGTTATCTTTTTGTAAGGTTTTGTAACTGTTCGGTACCTGCCTAGGGACAAGAAGGGAGATGAAGTTTTGAAATAATCACACTTCACTAATGAAGTCAATGTTTGATTACAGCTTTAGATCAGAAGGCACACATGACAAATTTATAGTGAAGCAAAAGATAGTTTTATTTGTACTTTTCAGTAAATCCATTTAGATCATACCTTAAAATAAATACTCAGGGAAAGAGTGAAACATATTTCAAGCTTAATTTAAAACAATGTCCAATATGTTAAGTCAGACTGTAAAAGACCTATGAGCATCAGCAACGACCTTCACTTCAAGTCTTAAACATGCATAAACATATTTTTCTATTTGTAATTCAGTGTAATGAAAGAATATGATTTGTGAATGAAGTTACAAAATATGACATGCACAATAAGAAAAAAATCACTTTTCAATAACCTTCATTGAGCAATTTCTTTTCTTTACATTACAGTCTGGAGTATTTTGCTCTGCAATATTTGCAGATGTGGTTAATGTGACAGTCTTTTTTCTAAAGATGAAGGATAATTAGTTTCATCACTGTATCACCATTCATAATCCACTGAAAGCAGGAACATCATCCTGAGGCAGTGTCGAATTCATTTGTTGAATTCGACAGGAAGGCAGAAGAAGCTTCTGAACAGTTTCTGTCAACAAGTGTGAGTGAGTGATTAGGAGGACCAGCGCCACCATGCTACCCTCATGCGGTCCCACACTGCCCCCAACGAATCAAAAGCTGGTCGTACATCCAGGATGGAGAACTGGTAGTTGTCTTTGTTAATCTCTCCATCATAGTAGTCGATGACATATCGCACCTCTTTTCCACAGCGGTCTACAATCCAGTCATGGCGGTCAAATGGCAGCTCATACCTACAGCAAGAAAAATGTGCATTCAAGATGGGTACAGATTCTAATCTTAACAGTTAGATTCAAGTTATGCTTTAATACACTTTTTTTTTTACTTCCACAACTTCACCACAAACCACAAGCTTTTAAAGAGAGAATTTGTTGTAGATTTCACAATTTAAAAAAACAACCTTATCAGTGATGACTGACATGACCAATTCTCAATATCAAGCATTTGATTAATTATCAAGCCTTATCTCAACCCTAACCACATTTGCAAGTGGGGGCTTGACTTGGTACTGGATTACACTCAGTGTGGAACTAGGTTTACCAGTTCAGGGGGCCCTTGTCTAAAGCCAGGGTTCTTTAAACTGGCCCACAAACCTTATAGTTATTTTTATCATTAATTTACACTTGAATTTTTTCCTCATGATTTTCCTTTTGATGCATTTCTAGCAGTAAAGCACTGTACTTTAGCCCCATAATGCTTTGCAGCAACCATCCCTGCCCGTGCTTGAAACAGGTGTTCTCGGAGCTGCTCCTCTCGCACTCTGGAGTGGGGAAAGTGTTTTGTGAACAAGACCAACCGTGGGATGAGTTGCCCTGTCTGTGATGCAAGTAACAGTGTCAAACATGTATTTGTATGAATGGGCATTGCAGAGCTGCTGTTTGACATGTTTGTCTAGCAATCTGGAACAGCATCAGCGAGATATCTGCATCCCCTGTCTGTGCAGGTGAGCCTGGGTCTCCGGTTGTCACTCAAAAAGCTTTTCTGCTGTCACCAGCTTGTATAGCCTTCACAGTGTATTTAGCCTCAGGTGAAATACCATCGGGTACAGTGCCAGCAAGGCCGACTTAAACAAAATCTAGTGCGGATTGGGGTTGAGCCAGAGAGTGCTATAACAAGTGTGAAAAAGGGGGAGATTGTTAAGACTACAAAACTTGTACAAAAGGTGGCTATGACTATACTGTATTTATCTACAATGCAGCATATACACAGAATTGTACCAGCGATGACTGACATTCTGTTACAGTATTGCAAATGATTACTATAGGTGCAGGCACATGTACATTGTTTATTATGCAATAACAGCAGCAGGAAGGAAGGATCTGCAGAAACTCAACAGAGTGAGGTGGGATCTTCTGTCCCTTACCTCCTGCACTGAGTCTAGAGGATAGCCTAGGATGGAGCTGGTCTTGATGGCCTCGTCCTGTTTCTTCTTCTCACTCTGACTAACACAGTACTGGTCTCTCAAATGCTCACACTCAACTCAGATTTCAGGCTAGTACACAAATTGCAGCAGAACTATGGAGCAGAGGAGACCCAGAACTGGTCCACTGTCCAGCATAAGATACAGCATCAGACATGAAAGCCACTGGCCTGAAGACGTTCAAGTCTTTAGCATCCTGTGTCTTGGGCTCTGGCACCACGAAGGGGGTTGTTAAAAACCGCGCGTTGCGTCTTAAAGTAATCAAGAAGTTCCATGACACCGGCTTCACGGCCGCGTGGAAGGACTTCTTTGCAGTTCAGGTAGATCACCTGGGTGCGCCCCGTTTATTTAACCTGTGCCTGCTCCCCCGCCGAGTTACCCTTGAGCGCTTCCCCCCTTTCAAGAGGGAGGTGTTTGAGGCCTGGGCTGCGCTGAGGCCGTGCACTGTGGCGGCACCGCGTTCCCTGTGGCAACTGGGGCAGATGCCTCTGCGTTTCAACCCCGACATGCTCTCGGACCCTCCAGGGAGGAGGGAGAACATGTTCAGTGGGGTTCTGGAGAGCGTGGGGATTAAACAGGTAGGACAGTGGTCAGTAATGTATGAGCCCTTCGGGGTACAGTCCTGTCTCCGTTCCTGTTCACTCTGTACACCTCTGATTTCCAGTACGGCTCAGGGTCCTGCCATTTGCAGAAGTTCTCTGATGACTCTGCGGTGGTTGGGTGTATCAGGGATGGACAGGAGATGGAGTACAAGACACTGACTGCAAATTTTGTGGAGTGGTCCCAGGCAAACCATCTGCTCCTGAACTTAGACAAGACCAAGGAACTGGTAATTGACTTCAGGAGGATGAGGTCACCTGTGGATCCTATTAACATCAAGGGTCACGAGGTGGCGATCGTGGACTGCTACAAGTACCTGGGCGTTCATGTGAACAACAGGCTGGACTGGAGCAACAACTGTAATGCTGTGTACAAGAAGAGCAGACTCAGGTCTTTCAATGTTTGCAGTAAGTTACTGGAGATCTTCTACCAATCTGCAGCACCAGTAAAAGGGACATCGGACGGATTGACAAACTGATCCGCAAAGCTGGTCACGTGATTGGCTGTGAGTTGGAGACATTTGTCACAGTGAGGGACAGGAGGACACTGGACAAACTGCTCTCCATCATGGACACTCCTGCTCACCCACTGTACCAGACCATAGAGCAGGGGTGTCAAACGTACGGCCCCCCAAGTCCTTTAATCCAGCCCTTGGCTGATGTTCTATTAAAATATTATAATTATATTTCAATTTTCTATTAAAAATATTGGTAATTTTTAAGCGCCGGTTCTCCCTTTTTTCTTCGCCGCTTAGCATAGCAGCGCCTCTGTGCGTAGCCTCCCACCAGAGCAGCACGAATGAAGCCTCGCCTCTTTCCAAACACTCCAAAGGACTGTTTTTTTGCCTGTTGACCGTGACACCGTCATCAAGATGTCAAAAATGAGAAAAGTGGACGCCGAGTGCAGGATTTTCCAAGAATAATGGACTAATTCCCATTTGTTCACAGAGGTAAATGGGAAACCTGTATGCTTGGTGTGTTTGCAACAAGTGGCGGTGCTAAAGGAATATAATCTTAAACGCCACTACGAGACATAGCATTACGAACAATACAAGGACTTGAACGCAGAATTGAGAAGAAAGAAGACAAACGATTTATTGCTACGACTGAAGAAACAGCAGTCTGTTTTCACCCGGAGCCAAGAGGTTAGTGATGCCGCCGTGAAAGCAAGCTACCTGATCGCTAGCAAAATTGCGTCCTCATCGAAGGACGAGTTTGTCAAATCATGCATGCTGAAGCGACAAGCATTTGCGAGCATCAGCCTGTCGAGAAATTGTGTGGCAGAAAGGATTTCAGAATTATCGACGGATTTGGACAGCCAACTGAAACGCAAAGTAGAGTCTTTTCTGGCATTTTCTGTTACCATCGATGAGAGGACTGATATTACAGATGTCGCTCAACTGGCCATATTTATTCGTGGCGTTGATGAGACTTTGACTATTACAGAGGAGTTTCTGGAGTTGGTGCCTATGTATGTTAGATACCACAACAGCTGAAGACATTTTGTGTGCTGTTGTTGGTGCGCTGGACAGAGTAGGTGTGGACTGGTCTCGTGCAGACCAGGTCTCGTCTCAGCCTGGGTAGCGACTCTGCGCCCTCAATGATTGGAAAAAAGGCGGGTGTTGTGACAAAGTTCAGAGCGAAGGTTCAAGCCGCAAACGGTGGCGGTGATTTTTTTTTACATTTCACTGTATTTTGCATCAGGAAGCATTGTGTTGCAAATCACTGAAAATGGATCAGTTCATGATGATAAAAGGCAAACCCGTCATAGAAGTACAATGTGAATAATGGCTGCAGGACCTTGCATTTATGGTTGATATTACAGAGCACTTGAATAACTTGAACAAAATGTTGCAAGGGCGCAAAAAAATTGTCACAGAGTATTATGACAGCATATGTGCATTCAAATTAAAGCTCAAGTTGTGGGAGGTTCAGCTGGGAAATAGTAACTGTAAGAGCCATTTCGTACATTCTGTAAGTGTGGGAGCCATTTTGTTTTAGTTTCTATATTCTGTTCTCAAAATGGCGTCTGCCCGCTTTGATGTGGAAAAAACGCGTCCTGATTGGCTCTCACACTTTAAGTCAAAAGACTAAGCAACATCAAGTCACGAAGTCTACAGCATCACGTCGAAAGACTAAACATCAAAGTCAAAAGAATCAGCATCAAGTCAGGAGACCAGCAAGAAACTCCATCCACGGCTGAAACAAGCGTTCCCTGGGTCAGGTCTGACAATTCTCTTCTCAGTTCTACTAGTCTGCTAGCTACCGGAAATTGAAGTACAAGCCCTAAAGACACATCCAATAACTCTTTTCCCGAGTGTCGATGAAATTTAGAAAGAGTTAGAAGCTGTGAGGAATTCGAGGAATTGTCACAGTTATGTGGTCGTTAGTGGGAAACATGATGTCAAAAGAAAATGGCGGTGCGCCGTCTAACCAAATGGAGGCTGTCAAGAAGAAAATAAAGACGCTGAAGGTTGAACAGGAATGGACCGCAAATGCTAGTGAAGAAGATGCCATTGGATCGGAGGTTAGCATTTCTAAGGTTAACTCAGTTACGAGTCGCACATCTCAACGTTCCACTGCTAGTTCGGTGCGGTCAAAACGAGTAGAACGTGAAGCTCTGTTAGCAAGCCAAGCGGCTATGAGACAGAGGCAAGAGCTTGAGCAAGAAGAAAGACGCTTGCAGCATGAAAAAATACGCCTGCAGCAAGAAAGGCAGCAAGAGGAAATAAGCCTGCAGCAAGAAAGGCAGCAAGAGGAAACGCGCTTGCAACAAGAAAGGGCGCGAGAAGAAATTCGCTTGCAGCAAGAATTTGAGCAAAAAGAGGCGTGCTTGAAAGCTAAAAAGGAGTGGTTGCACATGGAAGCTGACATTGCAGTCGCAAATGCCAAATTAAGAGCTTACGACCAGTATAAAGACGCTCGGAAGTCAAGAGCTGGATCGAAGCGTACGACTGGTGGAAATGAAAGGTTCACCAACTATAGCAGCGACCATGTTGGAATTGAAAGGCCTTTGCATGACGTCGGGTCTAAAGCTGCTGCACCAACTGTCTCACAGGCGCAGCCAAGCGTCCCTTCAGTCAGAAGAAAATCACCAACAAGGCAAAGACAAAGCCCATTGTTCAAAGATGCTGGCCTCAGCCACCGATAAACATGCAAACGCAGAAAAGAAAGCCAACTTAGGAAAGGATGAGAACAAAACAAGAAGCTTCGCTGTGACTGTGACTGCTGCTGATAAAAACACTGGTAGAGAGAAGAAAGAGAAGAAAGCACCAGCAGTAAAGTCAGCCAAGGGCTTCCAAAGTCCCTGCCTATACTGTAAGGAGAACCATGCGTTGAACATGTGCAACAAGATCAAAGAGCGGCCTTTGAACGAGAGAACCGACTACCTGAAATCTCAAGGGCTTTGTTTTAGCCCTCTTACGCCAGAGCACATGTCTAAGGTCTGTAAGAAAAAGAGCTCCTGCCCTGACTGTTCCTATAGGCATCCTGCTATCTTGCACGTCGCAGAGCAAGATTACTCACTGGAAGAGACCAATGCCAAGAGAAAGAATTCGATGACGTCGGAAAACAAAACTTCATTAATCGCATCTCTGTGTCGACCGTAGAAGACATGCATTACGAAGCAGATTGTCCAGAACGCCGGCGTGAGGACAAGCAAGGGCCATCTCAACATGACAAGCAGTTTGTGTGCGCTGTGACCGCATCGGCACATCTTTTGGATGGTCATTGCTGCATTGAGCTACCTCCGAGGGATGACTGCATGGAGATGCCAGGCAACCGAGGTATAGCCGAGCAAATACTCGACTCCTTGAAGAAGAAACTCATCAGGATTTCAGACTTCTTTCAGAAGTGCAAAGATTTGATGACCAAAATCCGAGAGAAAGGATACGTCACAAGATTCCCAGATGAACAGCTGAGCCGAAGAGTATGGTACATACTGCACTACCGGGTGTACCATCGAAGAAAGAGAAAGAAAGAGAAAGTTGAAAGTAGGGGGGCATCTGAACAGATCAGCAATGCCAGGGGAATCCAAGCTTCCCTCCCTACTCGGTAAACAATAAAGAACAACCCACCCACATCCATCTGGAAACAGGACACGGCGGCAGAAATCATCCTGGCAAGGTTAAGGCAACGGTATTGGAGGAGGTGGACCCGAGAGTACTTGCCACTGCTTCAAGAGCGGCAAAAGTGGCTTGGAACGAAGAGAAGCTTTAAGGTCAGAGATGTCCTCGTCGTTGATCCATCCCTGGCAAGAAATTCCTGGATGCTGGGCAGAATCACCAGGGTTATGCCAGACTCCAAGGGGATGGTCCGCAGTGCTGAAGTCCAGACAAAGACGAGTATTATACAAAGGCCCATAACTAAGTTGTGTCTCTTGCAGGGTGAAGACTGAAGAAGAGAAGGACTTACCACACGTCCGATATGCACTGTAAACTGTGAAAAGTATACTTACTTGTAAAAGAAATGAGAAGAGAATGCTTAACCTATTTAAAGAAAAATGTTCGTGAAATATAACGGCTCTAAATTTAATCCGTCAATGTAATCCGTCACTCGAATGCATGGCGAGAAAGTCTGGAAAAAAGTCTAATAAAAGTGATACTCGGGCCAAACAGACAATTACAACTTCCAGTGTAACTCCGTATGACAGAAGCAGCCAACGACACCAGGAGATAAGGACTGCCGTAAACACGGTGACCAAAGAGTGGCTTAAAAGTCTCCTCCGCACGATGGATATGAGGTATTCCCCTCTGTTGTTAGCTGGCAAACTGTTAGCATAAGGATAGTTTAACATTATAAATGCTTTAGAAAGGCTACTGCGATTAGCATTGCTATATTTAGCGTCGCTATATTTAAGTTATGTTTAAGTTGCGTTGTATTTTATACGTTTGTTGTAAAATACAAAAATCAAGCTCAATTGAGCCATAAAAGACTGACCTTGCACCACTTTAAAACACTTTTTTTTTTTTCCTCTACTTAAGCTCTTTTAGTTCTTCAGGTGTAATAACTGCGGTTGCTCAAGCACTCAATGTAGACTATGTACAGCATGTTTCTTTTTAATAAATAGGACTACATTTGAAATAAATTACTGTATTGACTTAATTTTCATTCCTGCATTACAGTTTAGTGGAATTTGGTGTTTGAATGGTATGATGCAAGTTTCTGTGATGTTTGCAAATATTCATGTGCGCTGAAATGTAATTTCAAAGAAATCATGGATGAAATTGAAATCGCAATATCTGACAGAAAAATCACAATTCAATTTTTTCTTAAAGGTCCCATGGCATGAAATTTTCACTTTCTGAGGTTTTTGAACGTTAATGTGAGCTCCCCTACCCTGTTTACCCCCCCCCCAAGGTTAAAAGTTGTGAAATGTCTAAACTGAGCATTTGCGATCCTTTTCTGCGTTACAAAAAATCGGAGCTCAAACGGGCGATTTTGAACAAGGCACCTTATTGACGTCAGATGGAAAAAAGAAATGCAAATGCAGTTCCACCCCGTCTGTCTGTACTCAGCGTCTCTGTAAATCACGCCCAGAGAGTTTGGACTGCGAATGCGCTAGGCAATGCGAAATGCGTTTTTTATTTGCCTGGAGGCACGTCCGAGTGTTTCTAGGCTCGGAAGTCCTTTATCTGAGCCTCTGGACCTTTGAACAGCAGTGGTTTAATTTTATTTTATGTGGAAATGTGTTTATTTTTTAATGGAACGCTTCAAATCTCTCCCCCGTGCAAAAACAAGGAAATGGATCAGCTGTGGGCTCTGAGCGGAGAGTTTGGCCACGCCCCCACCCTCTACTATTGGCCATCTCTTTTCTCCTCATTTGCATTCAAGCAACAACGCCCAGAATAAAGAGTTTGAGAGTGACATTTATGACTCTCTCATCTTATCTCTGTTTCTCATGCACTGAGTGTTGATTTTGAAGAAGGATTCATTTACAGTATTAGGGAACCATTAAGGAGCCATATAAAAGCATCAACAAGTACCATGTCATGGGATCTTTAAAATCGTTCAGCACTTATCATAGGCCTACTTGCCTGTAGAGATGAGTTTATTTGTAGTTTAACAATAATGATGATAATATTGAAAGCAAACAGTTTTGGTATCGGAATAGTATCGTATCGGCTGATATCCAAATTCAGGTATCGGGATCGGATCGGAAGTGAAAAAAATGAGGATCGGTGCATCCCTAATTACAGTACAGGAAATAAGAAATACCCCCCACCAGGCCTATCCAAAAAAAAGTGGACCAACATTCCACAGGCCACAATTGACAATCTGATAAACTCTATGCGAAGAAGATGTGTTGCACTGCATGAGGCAAATGGTGGTCACACCAGATACTGACTGGTTGTGAGTCCCCAGACCCCCAATAAAGCAAAAAAAATGCACATTTCGGGGTGGCCTTTTATTGTGGGCAGTCTGGGGCGCACCTGTGCACTGGTCATGATGTCGGATCAGCATCTTGATGTGGCGCACCTGTGAGGTGGGGTGGATTGTCTCGGCGGGGCAGAGGTGCTCGCTATCACACATTTGGACAGATTTGTGAACAATGTTTGAGAGAAATTGTAGTGTTGTGTATCTGGAGTGAATTTTGGATCTTTGGGTCCATCTCAGGAAAAATGGGAGCAAAAACAAAAGTGTTGCGTTTATATTTTTGTTGAGTATACAAATGTAAACAGGAATCAAAAGCACTGACCCCATCCAGTGCCGCAAGCGAGCCCTGGGGGAGTACTCTTTGGCCTTCCCTCCAAACCTCTTCAGTGTAGGGCCACATGGACACTCTCTGTGGTAAAAAGGCACAACATTAGACATTATACATTGAGATTGATTACAGAGACTGGCTGCAACAACTTATTGAAGTTGACTGGATTAAAAAGGAAGTAATAGTGGATAATAAAACCACAAGTCAACTCATCAGTAGATATAGATCCATAACAAGGTATACTGGTACATACACTGGTATAAAAGGAGTTTTGAGGTTTAAAAAAAAAAAAAAAAAAAAACCTACACACAGCCCCTTTAATCAACAGTCAAAAATAATTGTTAGTTGCAGCCCTACTCCAGAATTCACAGCACTGCAGAGAGTATACATTATTGTACTAACTGGGCATGCAGGGCCTCCCATTTGAGGATCTCCTCCCAGGCCTGCTCATTGTTGCGATTGTGAATTTTGATTATGTTAGTCATGTCATCTTGAGCCAAGTCGTCTTCTCTCCAGCGCCACCTGCAGCACACAGGAACACACATCTTGTTCGAATGCCCACTCTAAAGCTCAGTAAACTTGTGTTCTGAACAATCATAAAACATTATATTGCAAAGGTTTGCAGATTACATAATATATAGAAATATTTGTTTCTCCTGTTCATTCATTTATTAAATGAATCAAGTGTTCCAATCAATAAAAGTGGTCTTGTATTTGCTCTTGTGTTTTTAATGTGAACGGACCATGGGGTAGGGGATAATCCAGCTCTCAATCACACCCTCTGAAATCAGGGAGATGCAGATACATTAGATGGCTCAAGATCCACTCGTCTTTGTGAAGTTTTGTCACACTTTATTGAGCTAATTAACTGAAAACTCCTGCAAAGGTTTTAATAAGTCTTTAAATGGTCTCTCAGGCTGGGTCAGCGGGATACACAATCATGGGGAAGGCTGCTGACTGGACAGATGTCCAGAGGACAATCACTGACACCCTCCACAAGAGAAAGCCAAAAAGGTAATTGCTAAAGAAGCCAGTTGTATCCAAACATGTTCATAGAAATGAACTGTTGCCCAGTGGCCAAAGTCCTCTTTTCAGATGAAAGTAAATCTTCTGGAAATCAAGGTCCCAGAGTCTGGAGGAAGAGTGTAGAGGAATTGAATCCATGTTGCTTTGAGTCGGTGCTTCTCAAACAGTGGGGTGGGCCCCCCTGGGGGGCGTGGTGTGATGCCAGGGGGGGCACGTGTGACCCTGGGAAACATGCTTTTTTGCCGTCTGTACTAGAACTAAGGCTATGTCCACACGACAACGCTCCTGGATTTTTTTTAATGCGGGTTGGAAAAAATACGCGTCCACACACGTGTCAGATCAGTAAATATTCGCGTCCAGGCAAAAACGGAGCGCTGGGTGAAAACGATGTAATACATATGCCACACCAATATGTGGCGCTGTAAACAGGAAACAGCCAGAGCCCCCAGACACGCAATACTACAAAGAGCACATGCGCACAAAGTCCTTTCTCTTCTGTAAACAAGCAAACACGTGTATGTTAGGGACCGTCAACAAATGCAAAATTATTTCGTCCCCCTGCTCCACCAACGTAGCAGCGACTCCATCCAGTAATGTGAAGATCATTTGCCGACGGTCCCTAACAGACAGTAGCCACAGAACAAAGTTTGGAGCTGCGTGCGCAGAATTTTTGCCTATAAATCGATGGTTAGTATTACTTGCTATCATTTTATTAGATAGACATTAACAAGTAGAACTCTCGTTAACCTTGGCAGTGTTATTTAGGCAAAATGCTTCTTTGGATCTTAATACGGGAATGTTAAACCCCGAATATCAAGAGAATGTCAAACATGAGCCAACTTCATTACGCTGAGTCCTGCCTAAGCATACTCAGACATTATGTTGGCTTTTCGGCGAGAATATACAACCAGGGACCATCACAAAAGGGCAGCTATATAGTTGTGTGAATTTGTGTAAAGAAAACAGAAATGCTTTTATATATTTTTGTGTGTGATACTGCATGTGCCTGTTTGTAAAGGTAAATTTTCATTCAATAAAAAAAGACAAGAAATGGTTGCTTTTTCTTTATTTACAGCACACAACACACTCAAATTGGTATGGGCTCCTCATTGTCCACTATCTGCCTTTTCATTGATGGGATCTTTCCAGTTTTGAAATACGTGTTTAGCTTTGAATTGGCAAACACTTGTGTTGTGCGTACTGCCAGGCCACTTCACAATTACGTGCATAAACCGGTACCTGTAGTTACACACCGCTTGTATGTTTAGGGAATGTTTGCCCTTTCTGTTGCTGTAGTCCCTGGGGTTGGAGGATGGCTGATTTATTTCAACGTGGGTCCCGTCAATCTAGAGGTAAGATCTTAAGCCCGAGCCCAACCCGACCCGACCCAAATTAATGTCAATCATTGCTTCGGGTCGGGTCGGGCCGGGCTTCTCTCTCGCTGACTTTTTAAAAATAAATATACGTTTATAAAAATGTATACTAAAACGATGTGTGGATACTAAACTAAGGAATACTTGTTTTAAAATAAATAATTTGGATAAAACAAGGCGCTGTAATGTAATTGCTATTTAACTACTAAACAGGAGCCGCAGAGCCAGAGCTCTGCGCACATGAACGCCGCCCTCTTAATAATCTTCCCCTCCGCAAGTCCGCATCTATTTTGACCTGGTATCCCCAGTATGGAGGAGCAAGAAGTTAAGGATAAACTAAAGACAGGAGAACTGAAAAGACAAACACGGACCGGTAAGAGTGAGGTGTGGAAAAGCTTCAAATTGATTGTTGAAAATGCTCTCTGCTTCTCCCTCTTAAAGTGCCGCGCTAGATTCTTAAGGACGTACTGCTGCTGTGGTTTATGGCCCAATTTTCAACCCGTCAAAATGACGGACGGCCTTAAATTTTTCCCATCAACTCTTAAAAAAATCTGTCAATGATGGAAAATTGTGGGTTAATGTACCCTCTGCAGAAACAAATATAAAAGATGTAAATGTTTATACAGTCTTGTTTAACTTAGATTTCGTTACAAAAGATTAATTTAATTTGTTATCATAAATCACCCCTCCTCCTCCCGAGTCCTCACAAATAAAATATGAAATTTCGGGTTTGCTTCGGGCTCGGGCCTGCAAATCAAGTTAATTGGTTGGGCTCGGGCCGGGCCGGGCTTTAATACCCATGGGCCGGGTCGGGTCGGGCTGGATTTTTTAGGCCCGATCTTACCTCTACGTCAATCACTCCCAAACATTGTGGCATGCCATGCACACGACGGAAGCCCGAAAACAAGCTTCTCTGCCGCCATCGTTTTCCCAAAAGTCGCGTTTTGCCCGCCCACACGACAACACGACCTCC